>QJPP01004792.1:0-103220 GCA_003996215.1 Jaltomata sinuosa
GCATATAAGAAAGAACCCGGTTAAGCTTGAATCAACATTGTTATAACGCCATGGTGAACACTTCCCTAGTTCTCTCTCATATTGATTAAAACTCGTACGTTATTAGTTGCTTTGTTCAAATATTGATTTCACAAACCCCCTATTTACCGGAAATTATTGACCACTAGTTAAATAAATCACGAACGACCTAATTTGCACCTTATTCCCTGTGGGATCGACCCCAACCTCTGTTGGGTTCTATATTTGACGACGACCGCTTACGCTTCGTATTTAGAGTCGTAATTTGGGCGTATCAGAGAGCCTTTTCATAAGGGTGCTGGCCAACGCTTTATCAGAGCTTACAAATTGCTCATCAATTGCCTTCATGTAAGTTTTGACCTTGTTGTTGTCAGGGATGAACCCCTAATGTTTTGGCTTATATGAGATTTTATTAACATTAAGCTCAAGCGATTGGATCGCTCTCACCGCTCATAAAAAGCCTTAGTCTCTGGTGTACTTGATACCGTTGGTTTAGGTAGTTCTTCCACACGAAGAGCCTGATCTAGATCCGAGCACCCTAATGTGAGAAGAACTTTTTCCTTTCATTCAATAAAGTTGTCACCAGACAATATCGGAATTCGAGCATTTTCGTTAAACAGAGCAGTAGAAAAAATTGTGTTAACTGCAAAACAAGGATACACATACATAAGCTATGGAATACATAACCATCAAAAGTGAATCACGTAAAATATCGATTCTAAGTAAATTTTAAACCTTCCTGTGGGTAGAGGTTGCAACCCATGCATAAAATTTCTTTAACTTTATTAGACTAGTAAAATAAATAAATCTAGAAAATAATTCATACCTGTGGGCATAAAATAATTTTCAACTAGAAGGTTTACTATCTTCTTTCAATTAATTTAACCAAACTAGTTACCTACCGTGGGGTAAGGTTACTATTTTGATGAGATAATTGAACTTTATTAGATGTCATTATTATATCTTAATCACTTAACTTTATGTAATTAAATAATTTAATTTTCTTTATATCATATTCTCAGGATGTTGTGACTAACCCAAACATATGATAAAAAGAACTTAGAATGACGTCTCACACTAGTTAACGTTAATAATTAACTTAAACTTGATGTTAATTATCAAAGTGTAAAAATGGATTGTATAGGCAAAGCCTACATCAAAAATAATCCGATATACAAAGCATCTTGTATTAACATAATTAAGAACTGCATAATAAGGGAATAGGCAAAGCCTACATATCCCTAATTATTATAATTAGTCTTAATATTATAAGAACAATTTTAAAATGGTAGTAAATCAAACAGAATTTAAACACGAGATTTACTGAAATAGATTTAACTTCCTATTATACTTCTGCTAGGTAGGAAGTATTTAAACAATCAATAAATAGATGAATTAGGTAGCAAGCATTTGAATATTCAAGGCTACTAACAGGTAGTGTTATTTTCTTTATGTTGATTATTTCAATTTACATAATTACTTCATGTTCAAAATTAGACAATAACGAAAAAAAATAGTAAATCAATCAGAATCGACACATCAGAGTAATCCATGTTAGATTCAACAAGCATATAAAATTCAATCACGGAATACAGTAAGATAATTTAATGCCATTCTAAACACCAAATAACACGGCTATCGGATGACTCTTGATACCACTATTAAATTTTAACACATATCACAAAGCTAAACGCAGCAAAAAGCTAAATAGAAACGTACCTTCAGCCATGATTATTCAAGTATTGTGGAGAATCGTGTTTGCCTTGCCAAGAACTTTAGAGAAAGTGGTAAGGAAGAGACCTTAGGAGTCTTCTAGCCTATGCCTATCAAAGTGTGTGCCAAACTGATGGAGTATATGCGTATTTATAGGTAGGCTAGGGACTCTTAGGCAAATAACTTTAAGCCCAGGGGCTCCTCATAATTATTTTTTGCCATTAAAAAAATATCATATATGCATAACTTGGAGAAAAATTAATTGACTGATTTATTACTTTACTTGGGAGATAAGGTAATATTTAATTACCAAATATATGGTCCACAATTAAGTCTCTTAATAGAGACGTAATTCTTACAGTACTTTATAATCGTTAAAAGAGACTTGTTTAGGCAAGATTAGAGAAAATAGTCAAATTACACACCTATATTTTATGGGGATTCTATTATCTTCCTGAACCTTTTATTTCTTATATTATCTAATTCTTAAACGCTGATTTGGCATATAAGGTAAAAATACCTTCTCCGAGCGAATAAGGACTTAACTCAAATAATCTTCCTACTATAAAAATACATGTGGAATCCAAATCAGCCTATAATCAAGGCTCCCAACGGTAACTCTTATTTTTTTAATTAAATACCTCAAATTCTTAGTCATTTTTCTCTCAAATAATCTTTTTTTCCCTCTTTTTTTCCTACCATTTTCAAAGCTTGAAGCTTGGATTTAGTTGTCAAAGCTTTTAACTGTAACTTTCACTTCAAAACTTGAAGCTTTAGGCTTCGTAATCTTCTCCAATTTCAGATTTAGGGTTCAAATTTCTTCTCCAATTTTCTCATTTTTTGCTCTATTAGGGTTTGTAATGACAAATGCAGACTTGAATAAATTTTGTATGAAAGAAGAAGACTCGATGCTTAAAGCCATAGTGCGATGCAAACATAAAATTTTGCTGCCTATGCAGACTTTGTGGTCGAAGACAAATCCTGAAAGAAGATTTTGGTCTTGTCCTTACTATGGTGTATGTGTTTTCCCTTCTATTGTTGATTTGCTTAGGTTTGATTGATGTTAATGTACTATTTGATACTTTTCAGCTTAAAGATTATAACTTTTTACGATGGAGAGGCAAAGAAGAAGTCAATCCAAGATCAAAATTAATCCTCCTAAGATTTATGAACAAAAGCAAAGAGTTGGAAGAAGAATGTAATGCCTCAGGTGTATAAGGTTGTCTTTTGTTTCATGCCTAAGGCTTACGAGCCCAAATGTGAGTGTTTTATAGTAACACCCTTCTTATTGGGGACACCAGATTTAAATTAGAATTTGGTTTTTAAAAAAGTACTTTTATTTTTTTTCAAAAAATGCCTTAAATATTTATAAAAAAATTCTTTAGTTACGATATATTTACATATGTATTTATTTTACAAGAGTTTTATAATTTATACTATTTTAACAGAGATATTTAATCTAGATAAGTAGTCTACTACTCATTAAATCATAACCTACATTGAAACCGAGATGCTACCATAGACTGCATACAACCTTGCTCCTTGATCTCAATCTAGTACATAGAAGCCACGAGAAGGATAATGAAGCCACATTTTTTTGAGAGTTTTTCCTCTCTGATTTTGGTGTTCTAACTTAGAACTAACCCTAGGAGAGTTTTTAGCAGAGAATTTCCTTTAGAATAAAAGCTGAAAGCTGGAAATACTTGAATTTTGGTATTTTACCTCACGAGCTTTATTGCAACGGTCATAATCTCGCTACGGTGAGCTTGTTATAGCGGGGAGCTAGCCACTACAATGGACATCAACTAGTTGTCTCACTTCTTTTTTACTTTATTTATTTCATGCTTTATTAGATATAATAATCATAATCTCAATTAAAATTTATATAATAAAATTTTAAATTCCTACGTTTTTACCACAGAAATACCACTAACGATGAAATGGTTCGTTACATGAATACATGCTAAATGTTTGACTGAAGTAGCCTCATTGTGTTTTGTGTCTTTTCAATAATCTTGGCAATTTCCCAAGGAATCTTCCTCGCCTCTTTAATTATATTTCTGAGAGCCAATGAGTCTGTCTCTATGATTAAGTTGTGAAGATTATGATCATGACAATATCCCATAGCTTCCTGAATTACTCTAACCTCAACCTCCATCTTGGTTGTATAACCATCTATCCTACTTGGGCATAAAAACTGTTCACTAGTTCACATGGCTAGCCCCATTTGTGTTACACTTTATTTGTCCTAGCTTAAGCAGATCCCACCTAACTATGCAATAATGTATTTTAAGCTTGTACTTTGCTAGGAACTTTAGAACGGAGGGCCAGTCAGGTGGGTTTCCTTTATCCAAGAGTATAGGACTCTGATGAGCTGATGCACAGTCTCTTGCATCTGATACAACATCCTATTGTATATGATGTTCTTCCCATGCTTTTTTGAGTTCCTCCTTTTCCATAGTTCTCACATAAGTATTCCTAGCATGGCCTTGATTATAGGCTAAAGTTTAGTAGTTGTTTCAAGGGTCCACCACTTTATTATCACTTGTTGTAGTTATAATCCTCCAATGTTAATACCTACAGAAAAAACAAATTTTCTCCAAAGCTTGTTAGCTATTGGAGAGGTTAGAAAAAGGTGTAACATTGTTTCCTCCCTAAAATGATCACAACACCAGCATCTTAAGACATTGTAGCTTCTTAAGAGTGCTACGTTGTCATTAGTAGGGATTCTCCTCTTCCAGATCCTCCATAGGAAAAAATTAATTTTAATAAGAAGCCCCTTACTCCAAATGTTCATATAGGCATGTAGCTCCTCCTCTTTCTTCCTTATTGCCTCCCATGCTGACTTTATTGTAAATCTACCAGTAGTACAACTCATCCACCAAGCTGTGTCATTCTCCCTAATAAGGATCATTATGCTGGTCTAAAAAATGTGGCTAACCATGACTTTTGATAAGATATTACTGAGCTTGTGCTGGTCCCATCGACCTTCTGTTATGAACTCCTTAACATCATTTTTTCACATACTCCTTGATAGTCTTCTAAAAAATACAATGCACTCTGCTGAGTCCAGTTGTCATACTAGAAATTTGAAGTCCCTGCCTTCAGCTGCCGCTAGATTTGATGCCCCATATCCTCCCTACCTCTATTGTCTTTTTCCACACATGAGAAACCCCTGGGCCATAGGCAATTATATGATGCACCTTCTTACAATATTTATTGGTCATGTATTGTGTCCATAGGGTCTTAACAGTCATGAAGTTCCACTGTAGCTTGAAAAATAAGGCCTTAGAGATCTCATAGAGGGATCTTAATCCCATACCCCCTTCAGGCTTAGGTCAACATATCTTGTCCCAAGCCACCCAATGTTTCTTCTTCTCCACTGTCGTGCTTCCCCAAACCAATCTGGCAAATAGCTTGTGTATATGTTTTTATAACCCCTTTGGGGGGGTTTTCATAGAAGAGAAAAGATACTCTGGCATAGTCTACAGGACATGACTAATTAGAATAATCCCCCCCTAAAAAAATAAAAGCTTGTTCTGCCAGGACAATATCCTTCTCCTCTCTTTTTTAATGAGGTCTTTATAGTACATGATCTTCATTCTCCCATAGAATATTGGATATCCAAGGTATGTAAAAGGGAATGTGCCTAGCCTCATTATCACACTTCGAGACTATCCTTAGATGCGATACGGTGCTTAGAGCCACAAGTGACCACAAGCTAACCCATGATCTGATATATGCTAAGTATTCTGAATAAAAATAGTTATCTCTGAAATATATTATAAGTCTAAAAAGTAAAATTAACTGAATAAGCTAAAATCTGACTCTATATCTGAAAGTCTCTACCGCTGATGAGTTGCTGGGACAATCCCTAGCTAACTCCCAAATACTGAAACTAAAATGAACTAATAAGAAAGCTTCATAAGATACATCCTCGGATGATGATGACTCACAACTGGCTATTGCTGAGATGGCACTGACGCGAGCTAATCATGAGGTTGAGTTTGAGAACCTGAACCTGCATCACAATATAATATAACACATAGAGTATGTGGTCAGTACTTTAAATGTACTGAGCATGCGAGATATGCAATATAACTGAACATGCTCGAATGCTGACATGTTGTTTTAAAATTTGTAAACTAAACTATAGTACATAGGTCCAAACATAATCATGCATAAAATCTGAAATGCAAGAATATTCTGAAAAATATAATGAAAATTTGTAACTCTGAACTAAGGGCCTAGTACACAACTATTGATTCTAATTCTATGGGAGAGTGTAAACCGACATAAACCATGTGAGCTAGATTTGGAGTCCGATGTATATGCCCTATCGAGAGGACCCAATATACCTTGCCAGGATATAGAGGCATGACTGGCGTGATTACTAGTTATGATGCCCAACTAAGGGGCTAAATAAACCTACGGCGGCACGTAGTTCTGGGACTTTAGAGTACGATGAACCCTAGTCCAACTCAGTACTAAGTACTACTCTCAGAACTAAATTCTAATAGCTCCTTTTAGAATTGAAGTCTTGGAATCATGCATCAAAACTTAACTAGTCTGAAAATATTTATAATCTGAAAATTTGTAGGCTGAAAGGTGATTAATTTCATGCTTTAAAACTGAGTGCTAGTAGACTAGGCTAAATTATGAAGAAAACTAATTCATGAGAAAATACTAGAACTCCACTAGATTTTTGAGTCCCCAAATCACTTTAAAATCCATGTAAGTTGTTGAAATTATGATATAATTCATTTAAACAAGATAAAAATTATATAATAAGCATGAGGATTGAGTTCCATAAAAATCTGCATAAAAGGGTAAAACCATAGTTTCATAAACTTGTAGAAATTCTAACTGAAGGTTGAAAGTTTGGGTATGAGGGTGAAAGCAAACCCTTATTGAATCCCACACACATGGTAGAAGAAGATTCTTGAACTGGGGATGAAGTTCTGAAGCTTTGGAGAAGAAAGTCCTAAGCCAGAGATCGTTCTTTCTCTCTTTCTGAATTTGAATCGATGGAATCAATGTAAAATATGCTAAGACTGATTAAAACCTCTTACAGTAACCCTAAAATGACTTATTTTTGGGGTTAAAAGTAAGGAAAAAAGTCTAAAATATCCCTAAAATTAAATCTGGAAAACTGCTGAATTTTAGCAGAACTGAGTTCCACCAACGGGAATCACGGTCGGTGGATGGTTCCATGAGACGTAGAACCCTCTCGTGGTTCCCTGGAATTTTCCAGCTGCAGGCCTGGGTTCCACAAGGCTAAACTATGGCTTGTGGACTATTTCACGACCCGTGGAACCTAGTCGTGGTTCTCAAGCCAAAATGTTTGGCCTCTATCTAATTTTCACGAGTAGAGTCCACAGCTCGTGGACTATTCCATAGTACGTATATCCACTTTGTGGACCTGACCTAATTTTGTAAGTATCAGTTTGAGTTCCACGACCCCAGTCTATGGCTCATGGACTGTTCCATGGCTCGTAGATCTGGCTCGTAGAACCTGCTATCACTTTGACAGCTTAACACATGAAATTTTCTGGGCTGGTTCTTGGCTTAGAATTTTTAGGGTGTTATAATATCTCCCCCTTAATATCATTTGTCCTCGAATGAAGACTAGACAAGTTGAGTTTGGAGGGAAAGAGCTACAATCCCTACCAATTGAGTTCTAAAAGCTAAAGTATTGACACACTAACTGATTTTTAACTGAATTATAGCTGAACTGGATTCGTGAGGTATGAATGCATACTAATTTTATGGAAAATACTAAGGAGAAACTATTACCTCAAACTGGAACTGAATCGGAAGAAAAGAGGTGGGGTACTTGGTCATCATGGCTACTTCTGTTTCCCAAGTGGCTCCCTCAACTCACTGATTCCTCTAAAGAACTTTTATCAAAGCGACTTTCTTGTTCCTCAACCTATGAACCTGACAGTCAATAATCTTAACTGGGACCTCTTCATACGAGAGACTATCCTTCACACCTACACTCTCTAAAGACACAACTAAGTCTGGATCACCTATGCACTTTTTTAGCAAGGATATATGAAAGACTAAGTACACTGATGCATCACCTATGCACTTTTTTAGCAAGGATATATAAAAGATTGGGTGCATTGATGCTAAGTCTGTGGGCAACTCTAACTCATAAGCCACTTTGCCAACTCTTCTCAAATCCTATAGGGACCTACATAGCAGGGAATAATCTTCCCTTTTTTTTATTAAATCTCATCAATCCCTTCATAGGTGAGACCTTCAGAAACACTCAATCATCAACCTCAAACTCTAAGTCTCTTCTCCTCACATGTGCATAGGATTTTTGACGACTCTGAGCAGCCTTTAATCTCTTCCTAATGAGCTGAACTTTATCCATAGTCTCATGAACTGAGTCCGGACCTATCAATGCCACTTCACCTACCTCAAACTAGCCAATAGGTAATCTATACCTCCGCTCATAAAGTGCCTCATATCGAACCATCTAAATACTAGAATGAAAGTTGTTATTGCAGGAAAACTCTATAAGAGGTAAGTGATCATCCCAATTACCTTTAAAGTCAATTACACAAGCCCTCAACATATCCTCTAAGGTTTGGATGGTACGCTCTTCCTGACCATCTATCTATGGATGAAAATTTGTGCTGAGATTTACCTATGTACCAAGACCTTTCTGAAATAACCTCCAAACTGGAATGTAAACTGAGTACCCCTATCTGAGATGATATACAATGGAACCCCATGCAACCTGACCAACTCATGGATGTACAGCCTAGAATAGTCCTCTGCTGAATCAGTAGTCTTGATAGGTAAGAAGTGCGCTGACTTAGTCATCCGATCTACTATCACCAAAATCAAATTGTGTTATCAACGAGTGCACGGTAAAACTGTAATGAAGTCTGTATTGATAACTTCCCACTTCCAAGTAGGAATGTCAATATCCTGAGTCATACCCCCTCGGTCGCTGATGTTCTACCTTTACCTGCTGGCAGTTGGGACACTTAGCCATAAAATCTGCAATGTCCATCTTCATGCCATTCCACCAATAGACTTCCCGTAGATTGTGGTACATTTTGGTGGCATTGGGATGGATGGAATATCTAAAATTCTGAGCCTCTGTCAAAATCTGTTGTCTCAACTCATCCACATTAGGGACACACAACTGACCCTGGTATCGAAGCACACCATCTCCCCCTTGTGAGAAAATCTCTACTCTCTGCTGATGGATTGCACCCTTCAACTGATGTAGGATGGGATCATTGTCTTATTTCTCCTTCACCTCAACTACCAAAGAAGATTCTGACTAATTCTAAACTATAACACCACCATCTGCTGGGTTTGTAAGGAGAACCCCTAATCAAGAAAGCCTGTGAACATTTTTAGCAAAATCCTTCTTTTCTTCTTCAGTTTGTGACACACTACCCATAGATAACCTGCTTAGTGTGTTAGCCACTTGTCATGCCCTGAGGCTAGACCCTAGATGTAACATGGGACCTAGGATCACAAGTGACCCCAAGCTAACCCTAAATCTGGCATACAGTAAGCATTCTGAAATAATACTAACTATGCGGAAGTATAACTGAATCAATCACATAAACTAAAGAAGTTTCAACTAAAAATATTTGAGATAAGATAACTGTCTAAGAAATAAAGCAAGCTAAATCAACTGAGTCGGACTCTATGTTTGAAAGCCTCTAATACTGATGAGCTGTTGGGACAAATTCCCAGCTAACTCTATAATACTGAAAATAGGAACAACTGACTAACTCAAAAATCATGTAAAGATATGTCCTTGGATAATGAAGACTCACCACTGGATATCATTAATATGGTACTGGTATGATCTAATCACGAGGCTGAATTTGAGAATCTAAACCTGCATCATGATAAGATAAAGCACATAGAGTATGCGTCAGTACTTCAGATGTACTGAGCATGAGGGATATGCAAAGCTGACTGAACATGTAAACATCGTAAAATACTGATATCTATTTAAACTGAACTGAACTATAGTACATAGGCCAAAAGTACAATAACATGCATGAAGGAATTGAAAATGCAAGAATAATCTAAAAACATGCTAAAACTGGTTATAAACATAAACGGAGGGCCTGAGGTACTTTACTGAAATTAATACTATGGGAGAGTCTATTAACTGACATAAACCACGTGAGCTAACGTAGAGTCTGATGTATACGCCCCATAGAGAGGACCTAATATACCTTGCCAGGGTATAAAGGCATGACTGATGTGATCACTAGTTCTGAGGCCTAACTAAGGGGCTACATAACCTATGGTGGCACGTAGTTTTGGGACTTGAGGGTATACTGAACCCTAGTTCACTCGGTGCTAAATACTACTCATAAACTGAATACCTATAGCTTATTTAAAACTGAAGCCCTAAAATTCTGAGACAGAACTAAACTGGTCTGAAATTACTATTTTTCTGGAATGCTATGATAGACTGAAAGCTAATTAATTTTATGCTTAAAATTTGAATGCAAGTAATCTAGGTTAAACTCTGAAGAAAGTAAATTCTCATGAAAATGCTATAATTTCAAGCTAAATTCTTGACTTCCTTAAAATCTTGCAAAAATCAGTGCAATTAAATAAAAAATATGTATAATTCATTAAAATAGGAGGAAATCATATATAAACCATGAGAATAGATTTCTATAACAATCTGCATAAAAGGGTAAGAACCCTAGTTTCTAAATTCATAAAAATCATTGTAAAAGCCTGAGATTCTTGGGCGTAAGGGTGAACTAAACTCTTACTAAATATCCACATACTTGGTGGATGATAATCCTTGAAGAGAACCTGAAGGTTAAAGCTTGGAGGAGAAAGCCCCAGGTCTGAAATTTGGAGAAGAACATTATTTTCTTCTTTGAAACTAACTTGAGAGATTGAATGAGGGAAAACTGATATGTTTGGAGGTTTTGACTTAATAAAATAAGCCTACAACTATTTATAGTCGAATTTAAAATAAGAGTAAAAATGTCTAAAATACCCCCAAGGAAATTAAATTAAAAGCTGCTGAAAATTTCACGACTCAGGTTCTACGGACGGGAACCATGGTCCGTGGATGTTTCCACGGTCCGTGTAAACCAATCATGGTTCCTGGACTTTTTCCCTGACTGCAGATCTGATAACTATGAACTAGGTTCACATCTCGTGGAACCCTCCACAGCTCATGGAACCTGCTCGTGGTTTCTGAGGGATTTGATGACCCTCAGGTCTGAGTTCCATGACACTAGTCCATGACCCATGGATTAATCCATGATCCATGGATCTTGGTCATGGTTCTCAGACCAGATGCTTGGCCTCTGATCTTATTTCCACGATTCTAGTCCATGGCTCGTGAACTGTTCCACAGCTCGTGGATTCTGACTGGCACTTAGACAGTTTCACACCTAGTGATTTTGGACCGGTTCTAGGCTTAGAAATTCTGGTGTGTTATAATATACCCCCTTGGGATCATTCGTCCTCGAATGAAGACTAAACAAGCTGAATTTGGAGGGAAAGAGTTACAATCTCTACCAACTGAGTACTAAAAGCTGATATCTGACTGAGTTTAGTTCTACGGACATAAACACATGCTGAAAATGTTGGGATAGCTAAGGAAAGATGATACAAAGACTGAAATGCATAAGAGTAAACTGAGGAACTGGGAAGTAACTATTACCTCTCGCTAAAACTGGGTCGGAAGGAAAGAGGTGAGGGTACTTGGCCGTCATAGTTGTTTCTGCTTCCCAAGTAGCTCCCTCAACTGACTGATTCCTCCATAGAACTTTCACTGAAGCAACTTCCTTATTTCTCAACCTACGAATCTGACGGTCAATAATATCAAATGGAACCTCTTCATAAGAGAGATTGTCTTTCACGCGCACACTTTCTAAAGGCACAACTAAATCTAGATTACCAATGCATTTCTTCAACAAATATGGAAGACTGGGTACACCGATGCTAAGTCTATGGGAAACTCTAACTCATAAGCCACCTTGCCCACTTTCCTCAGAATCTGTTAAGGACATAAATATCGGGAACTAAGCTTCCCCTTCTTACCAAACCTCATCACACCCTTCTTGGGTGACACCTTCAGAAAAACCTAATCATCAACCTCAAATTCTAGCTCCATTCTCCTCACATCTGCATAAGATTTTTGGCAACTTTGAGCCGCCTTCAACCTCTCTCTAATAAGCTGAACCTTCTCCATAGTCTCATGGACTAAATTTGGCCCTATCAAATCTGTTTCACCTACCTCAAGCCAACCTATAGGTGATTTATACCTCTGCCCATAAAGTGTCTCATGCGAAGCCATCTGAATGCTAGAGCAAAAATGGCTATTATAGGTAAACTCTATAAGAGGTAAGTGATCATCCCAATTACCTTTGAAGTCGATTACACAAGCTCTCAATATATCCTCTAAAGTCTAAATGGTATGCGCTACCTGACCATCTGTCTGCGGGTGAAAGGTTTTGCTAAGATTAACCTGAGTACCAAGGCCCTTCTGAAACGACCTCCAAAACTGGGATTTGAACTGAGTACCCCTATCTGAGATGATGGATAAGGGAACTCCATACAACTTAACTATTTCACGGATATAGAGTCTGGCATAGTCCTCTGCTGAATCTGTAGTCTTGACAGCTAAGAAGTGGGCTGACTTAGTACTGTCTATAATCACCCAAATAGAATCATGCTGCCTGTGAGTATGAGGTAAGACTGTAATGAAGTCCATATTGATGACCTCCCACTTCTACGTAGGAATATCCATCTCCTGAGTCATACCATCTGGTCGTTGATGTTCTACCTTCACTTGCTTATAGTTGGGACACTTAGCCACAAAAATAACAATGTCCCTCTTAATACCACTCCACCAATAGACTTTCCATAGGTCACGGTACATCTTGGTGGCACTAGGATGGATGGAATACCTGGAGCTATGAGCCTCTGTCAAAATTTGCTGCCTTAAATCACTTACATTAGGAGCGCATAGCCGACCAATATAACGAAGTACACAATCTCCCCATAGTCCTTTTGGACATCAGATTAGTAGATCCATGCTAGTAAATGTTTGTACCCTTGGCAAGGTATGAACACCCTTCCAGCCAAGATTACAGGTTGGCCCCATAGTTAGCTCAATTTGGGGTATGTCGATTAATAGTAGCTCCCACAGTTCAGATTCAATATTGTATGACTTTGTAGTCAGTTATTTGGTTCAGTATTATACAATTACATGTTTATCTACTTGGTCATTGCATCAACTTTATCTTTCAGTTTTATGTTTCAGTTTATCTTATCATATCCAGTATATATGTATATAGATTAGTGCACATTCTGCATGCTCAGTATAGTTGAAGTACTGACGCATACTTTTATGTAGATTCAGGTGTTCAGCATCTAGATCGCACTTAGTCTGACTTATCAATTTTCTCAGCAGTAGAGTTGGTGAATTCTCATACTTCGAGGATAGGATGTTATTCATTTATTTTAGTCTTTTCTTCAATTTTCAAACTTTCAGAGTTAGCTGGGGTCTTGTACCAATAGCTCATCTTTGTATACGCTTTCAAACATAGAGTTAGTTTTTACCTTTACAGTTAGTTGACATTTTAGACTTTACTATATTTATACAGAGATTATTGGTTAAATTTTCTAACTTATGTTAACTAATTTAGCTTTTGCACAGATATTGTTTTAATCAGAATGTTTAGCTTATGCCAGATCATGGGTTAGCTTGGAGTCACTTATGGCCCTAAGCATCGTGTTGCATCTAGGGGTAGCCTCGAGGCATAACAGTCCTCGGATGATGAGGACTCACCACTGGCTATTGCTGAGATGGCATTGAAGCAAGCTAATCACGAGGCTGAGTTTGAGAACCTGAACCTGTATCATAATAGGATATATCACATAGAGTATGCGGTCAGTACTTTGAATGTACTGAGCATGAGGGATATATAATATAACTGAAGATTCTAGAATGCTGACATGTTGTTTAAAAATTGTAAACTGAACTATAATACATAGGCCCAAACATAATCATGTATAAAATCTGAAATACAAGGATATTCTGAAAAATATAATGAAAAGCTGTAAAAACTGAATTGAGGGCCTAGTACACAAGTACTAAGTCTAATTATGTGGGAGAGTCTATTAATCGACATAAACTACGTAGATAGACATGGAGTCCAATGTATACTCCCCATTAAGAGGACTCAATATACCTTGCCAGGGTATAGAGGCATGGCTGGTGTTATCACTAGTTTTGATGCCCAACTGAGAGGCTAAGTAAACCTACGATGGAATGTAGTTATGGGGCTTTAAGGTACACTGAACCCTAGTCCAACTCGGTGCAAAGTAATACTCCCAAAATCGAATTCTAATAGCTCCTTTTAAAACTGAAGTCTTGGAATGTTGCACCAGAACTTAACTAGTCTGAAAATCGTTATTATCTAAAAAGTTGTAGGCTGAAAGCTGACTAATTTCATTCTTTAAAATTCAGTGCTAGTAGACTAGGCTAGATTCTGAAAAAAACTAATTCATGAAAAAATACTACAATTCCACTAGATTCTTGAGTCCCCAAATCACTTTAAAATCCATGTAAGTTGTTAGAATTATGATATAATTCATTTAAACAAGATAAAAATTATATAATAAGCATGAGGATTGAATTCCATAAAAAATTGTATAAAAGGGTAAAACCCTAGTTTCATAAACTTGTAGAATTTCCAATTGAAGGCTGAAACTTTGGGCATGAGGGTAAAAGAAACCCTCATTAAAGCCCACATACCTGGTAGAAGAAGATTCCTGAACTGGGGATAAAGTTCTGAATCTTTGAAGAAGAAAGCCTTAAGCCAAAGAGCGTTCTTTCTATTTTTCTGAATTTGAATCAATGGAATGAATGAAAAATAAGCTAAGTCTGATTAAAACCTCTTAAAGTAAGCATAAAATGACTTATCCTTAGATTTAAAAGTAAGAAAAAAGTCTAAAATACCCCTGAAATTAAATCTAGAAAACTGTTGAATTTTCTCCAAACTGGGTTCCACGGATGGGAACCATGGTTCATGTATGGTTTCACAATCCATGGAACCCTCTCGTGGTTCCCTAGAATTTTCAAGGCTGCAGGTCTGGGTTCCACGAGGCCAAACCACAGGTCATGGACTATTCCACGACCCGTGGAACCTAGTCATGGTTCTTAGGCCAAAATGGTTAGCCTTTGTCTGAATTTTATGGGTGGAGTCCACGGCTCATGGACTATTCCACGATCCTTGGATCTACCTCATGGACCTGACCTAATTTTGTAAGTATCAGTTTGAATTCCATGACCCCAGTCCATGGCTCATGGACTGTTCCATGGCTCATAGATCTGGCTCGTGGAACCTGCTATCTCTTTGACAGCTTAACACTTAGAATTTTCTGGGCTAGTTTTTAACTTAGAATTTCTGAGGTGTTACACTCATACATATTCTTCTATTTATCATTCTGATTATATCCAAGGACATTTTGTCATGGACATAAGAGAAACATTCAGTGTTATTGACAAGTTTCACTGATGTGTCTTCATATCTTCTTATTATTGTGATAAACTTCTTCACAGAGTCTAAGTTTGCTGAACAGCACAAAATGGTGTCATATACATATGATAAATGGTTGATCTCTAAGCTCCATTTTGGCATGCCATATCTCCTACACTCCATGCCATTATGTAACCTGTTGAGATCTCTACTTAGAACCTCTACAACAATGATAAAAATAGTTTGAAATAGAGGGTCTCCTTGTTTCAATCCCCTAGTAGAGTGAAAGATCTGTGAGACTTTCTATTTACCAAGATAGAGTACCAGTATTTGGCTATCAATACCTAAACCATATCTATGATGATCATTAAGAACCCAAACTGCCTTGGTACCTTTTTAAGAAAAATTTAGGATACCCTATCATAGGTTTTAGCCATGTCTAATTTGTCCACCACATTGTAAAACCTGTTTCTTTTGTTTATGTCTCTGATTATCTCCTAAACCAATAAAATATTTTCAATAATACTCCTCCCTTTCACAAATCATATCTGGTTCTTAGAGATAAAGATTGGTAGAATTGTCAACAACCTTCTATGTAGGACTGTTGATATGATTTTGTTGGCAAAAGTAATCAAGCTTATAGGCCTGAGATTTGAAAAGTTTTTGACTTCTTGAGTTTCAGGATCAATACTTAATTGGTGTGATTTAAGAGCCTGTGATGTTCTTGACCACAGAAAAAGGCCTTTACTATTCTTGTCCCATCCCCTCCAATAATTTCCCAACATATTTGGAAAAAGTGGCTTAAAAACCCATCTGCCCACTAGTATTGTCTCCATTCAGTCCAAATATATCCAGTTCACCTCTTTCATGGTAAGTAGTGCATTTAGGGTATTATTTTATGCTCCTCAGTGATCAATGGTGGGATGTACTAAATCATGTCATAGTATTTACTCTTGCTTTCCTATATGAATTAATTTCTGAAGAATTCCACTACTTCATCCCCAATCTGCTATTTGGTAGTCACTCAAGTCCCTTGAGAACCGTATATTGCATAGATGTTAAAGTTTTTCATCCTCCCCTTCACATATGAATGAAAAAAATATGTATTTCTATCTCCATCCTTAAACCAAGTCATGGCGGCCTTTTGCTTTCAATACTCCTTCTCCAAGTTTAAAAAACTACACCAATCTTCATGAGCTTTGTGTAGTGCCTCTCTGTTAAGGTCAGTAGGTTGGATTTCAAATTGAAGCTCCTTTACCTTGATAACATCTTCAATGGTGAAAATCTGCTGAAAGTTGTTACATAGGTGGCCTTAGTTCACCCTACAAATGTTGATTTAACCTTCTTTATCTTCGCATGAAATTCTACAAAGGGCCTTGATTCATATTCCAATGTACAACTTCCTCTTATTAAGTCCTTAAACTAGTGGTTATTTGTCCAGAGGTTTAAGAAATTGAATGGTTTGGTGACTAGTTCTTCAGAAGAATCGCAAACCACATGAAGAGATGCATGATATGATCCTTGCCTGAGCTTTGTGTAGTGTCTCTCTATTAATCTCAGTAGAATGGATTTCAAATTGAAGCTCTTTTACCTTGATAACATCTTTAATGGTGGAAATCTATTGTAAAATGTTACATAGGTGGCCTTACTTCACCCTACTAATGTTGATTTAACTTTCTTCATCTTAGCATAAAATTTTGCAACGGGCCTAGCTTCAGAACTTTCTCTTATAAAGTCCTTAAAATGGTGGTGCTTTCTCCAAAAGTATAAGAACTTTAATGGCTTGGTGACTAGTTCTTCAGAAGAAACACATACTACATGAAGAGGTGCATGATATGATCATTGCCTAATTAGATGTTGCACCTAACTAGAAGGGAACAAATCCAAAAATATTTGGTTGACAAACATCCTATCCATTCTCTTAAGGCTATTCTTCCATTCCACCAAGTGTATTTACTCCAAGAGAATTTAATTTTGGATATAGCATAAGTGTTCTTGAAGCTTGCAAACTCAGTTGTTTCTTGTTAGGTGGCTGGTAGTCCTCCTAATTTCTCCTCAGCTGATAGTATTATATTAAAATCTCCTTCCACTGACCATGGGACCTGAATATTAATGGCAAGATTTTCATTAGAGTCTCATAGGTTGAGTCTTTCCATAATAGTACATTTAGCATACATAGATGTTATAACAGCTCCTAGTTGAGCACTTTGTGAGAGAACTTTATAAGACATGTTGCTCTATGTCAGCTAGCACCTGACCTTGCTACTCCTCTCCTTAGAAACCCATATTTTTTCATTATTGTTGACCATTGCATTTGACAAGCCTATCCTTCTTCTAAAATCTTCTATTCTTTATGGTTCAAGAAAAGGCTTTAATACAATAATGTAAGAATAATGATGTCTTTTATGTAAATCAAGTGATCTCTCAAAAGTACCTTAAGAGTTAACTGATCTAATATTCCATATCATTATTATTTCTATCATTGATTATCTATGTTTTGTTTGACCTTGTTGCTTCTTGTTGTCACTTGAAAAGGGACTTTATTGGTATTCTTGTTCTTGTTATGCTCAATTAGCAGTCTTTCTTTGTGTCTTGGTGAGATGTCACCCTTCTTTTCTACTTGTTGTATGGCTATCTCTAAAGATTTGTCTTCTTGTGAGTCCCTGATCCTTAGTTCTTTTTATGTAACCACATTCATAATACTTGGCTCTGCTAGGAGTATGGCCAAAGCAAGTTGTTGATTATGAATATTCTATTTTTTCTCTTGTTATTTTTCCTGATCATAGTTATCTATTGTGTGTTATATTTCATTTTGATTTTGTTTCCCATCCTCTGGTTTGTCTGGGTCTAAATCGACATTATTGCTTTCATACTTCATCATGTCATGCACACTACATATCTTCAAAGCCTCAACATTACCAATCAGCACTATCTCTCTATTTGTGTTTGCCTGCTCAACTCATTCCCATCATGCATTATATGTGTGTTATTTGATTCAAACTCATTTGAACTCTGGTTCTGCATCTGATTTTTATGCCCTCGGGCTGCTGTATTTATCTTTTTATGGTCCAGTGATATTCTTCTTCTCATACTTATTTAATTCATTGTTAATGACTTTTTCCATCCCTTTTAATCTATTGTTTTCTATGTGTCTATCTACTTAGGTTTATTTTTGTTCTCCTTTGCTAGTGTATTGTCCTTGTTAATGTTAATAGTAGCTTTGACTAGGTTAACTGCAGTACTGGTGGTGGCTGGGTTAGCAACATTGTTGACAGTACCACTGGCTGCACCATTCTTCTCCTCCTCTTTGTCCTCACTATCGAGGGCTATATATTTATTAGCCATTATTATCTTTATGAGTGCAATATTTAATTTTGTCTTCCACCTGTGCTCATCTTTTCCCCCTTTCTGAAACTGTTTTCCCCTTCTATTGTTACGCCTTCCTTTCTTTCATATTTCTGATCATTTTTGCTTTCATAAATTACTTGTTTGTCTTTGTCATTGTTGGAAGTTAGGTTGGGTTCTGATAGCTCTTTTATGGGTTGATTTTTTTCTGGCTGTTTTTATTTCGAGTGTTTTCTTCCTCCTCTTTCTTGGAGTATAATTTTGGGTGAATTATGAAATATTCTCTTTTATTGTGATCCTATACTTAAATCTTTTACCGTACTTTAGAATGTAATCGTAATTTATATCTATCCACTTCTCCACTATATCTCCAGAGTTATTTCTATGCATGCTCATATTAATTCTCTTGGGGAATGATAGAATATCAACCTCCACCTTAACCTTACCATAACTAAGTCTAGCTTGATTCTTTGTATCCATGTCCACTTGTAATGGCTTCCCTACTGCAGTAGCTATAGGGAAAACAAATTATCTAACAGATAAAAGAGAGGATCCCACTTTAAGGGTCGTATTAATACGACCAATTCATGTAGGTAATATAGAAGGTTGGTTTTGAAAGGAGATTCACATAATTCTCTAATAAAGTATGAATAAGCACATATCGGTTACATAATAAGCCTATATTTCATTCCCTATTCAACTCACATTATTTTGGGATCAAACAAAGAAATTCTTTAATATCAGGCCATCCGTATGAGAATTTTCCTACAATTGCATATTGTAGATTTTCTTTATGGATCATCTCTTCCTTTCCGTCCTCCTCCCAATTTATCATAGGCTCTCTGTGCAAATAAGTAACTAGTTTTATTGAAATAGGGTTGGCTTTTTCGATTGACATGGTAGGGTTGGTAGTTGGATTTAACGATGTGGCATAGTTCATGATGCCATGATTTGGTATTGTAGTTGATAGTTACATCAATGGCTGAAGTTGAACGGCCTCTAATGGAGGTTGTCTAACGGTATAATTTTTAGTTGATTTTGATACGAACACTACAATACTTGCAAACACCAAAACAAACACCATCAATCTTTGTCGGTATAAAATATTTAAAACTTTAGAAGTAAATTTTCTTTTTCCAATTTCTGTAACATCGTTAATAGATTCATTTGCTTGTGAAGGCCTTAACTCTGATTCTCAATGGAGACAGTACTAGAAGATTAACACATTAAATTTTGTTTGACTTTTAACAAATATTAAAGAGATAAGGAACTTAACTTATTGAAAAATGTATACTTAAGATATTGAGAAGTTTTAAATATAAAATTGTAACAACTGGGTTCGTCGTTATGGGTAAACCTTTCGTGCCAAGTTTAGAATTAGAAAACTTCCGAGTTTGGGAGTTGAAAATTCTGGGCTAGGCTAGTCTCGGTCGGTTTTAGAGTAAGGTATGATCTAGTGAAATTTAGGTGAGGATTGGGTAATGTGTCTTGTATTGAGCTAGTTTTCCTTGTAGCTAAGACATAAAGGAGTCCGAGAGACTTTTCAAAAGTGAATTCGGGTAAGTGAAACTCTCGGTATCGAGGTTGACGTGAAGAGCTTATTCTGGAATGTCAGAGATTCAAGGTGTGTTGTAAAATAGGCACTGTTGGGGAACTTTACGAGTTTCTATCTCGTGTCAACTTCCATAGCGGTTGACACATCGCTATCGCGACCTCCGCTATAGCGGAGAGATTATCGCTATAGCAAAATTCAATATTGGTCAACATCGTTATAGCGGATGGTTCTACTACAGTGGTACTGCTATAGAGAAGCATGGACCACCATAGTGGATGGGTCAAGATTTAATACAAAAAACTTTCCCAAAATGTTCAGTTTTTATCAAAAACGTTTTGGGAGAAGGGCAAGGCGATTTTTGGTGAACGTAGTCTATTTTCCACCATTTTTCATCCTAAAGGTAAGGATTCTACTCCCCTAACTTAGTACTATCTTTCCTATGAAGTAGAATTGCTAGTCTTGGACTTAGGGAAAGGTTGTGGTTAACCTAGGAATGGAAGAATCTGGGGGAAAAGGGGTTTCTAGGGCGTAGTAGTTCTTGGGTCTTGATATTATTGTTGTCTTATGATTACTTAAACATAATTATCTAAAAATATCCGTAAAAATGATGAACTTAGGTGAATTTATGGTGGGAAAGCCCGGGAAAGGGGTGGAACGATCATAGTTTAGCCTGGGGATTGGGGATTCTGCATAATCTGAGTATTTTAGGCCAGCCAATGTGATTGCAGTTGTTGTGTATTTGTTTCTAGACCAAGAACAAGCAAAGGATTCGGAAAATGGGAAGGCTACGGTTCAATCGAGCTTTGAGTAATTCTAGGTAGGTGATGGTTGTTGTTTTCCCAATATGCATTATATGTTCATGAACTACTGCTTAGTATTGTATGAGTTGCATGCATAGATAATGGTTTATGAATGTCTAATTGTCCGGTTATCAGTCTTGTGAAATGAACTAGTTGTTATTGCTTGTTGGTTTTACAAGTGTATTATTGCTTATTATTGTTGACTGTTGGATTTCTATGTGACATTCGGTTGGCTTGGGTACCACGCCTGGTACAGGATACTATTTAGTTAGCTCGGGTACCATGCCTGGTATGGGATACTATTCAGTTGGCTTGGGTATCACGCCTGGTATGGAAATTACAAATGGTTGGCTCAGGTACCATGCCTGATACGAGTTTGCTTTACTTGCATTGGTTGTATTCTTTCGATGGTTCCATGAGTGGACAGGGTTGTATTTTTGAAATGTGATTTGTGCAAATGGTCCATGAGAAGTCGGGTGATTGTAATTAATTGTAAGGTTGGTCTTAGTGTAGGTCGGGATTGCATGTCAACACTTAGGTGGTGTTAGGGGGATCTCGGGGTAGGTCCGGCTATTTGGAAAGGTTATATATGTTGTTGTCATTGAGTGTGTCAGTGGTTCTCATTTGGTTACATGTGGTTGATAAGCTAAAGAAGAGACTTGTAGTATGGTTATATTGTTGGCTTGTTTACATGTTTACTGTACTTTACTCAGCTTTAGTTTATTGTGCATATCTTGTTTATTTGGAGCTGGACGATGATCCTACTAGTACACAGTGGTTTATGTACTGATTCTATACTTGCATTTCTTTTTGTGAGTACAGGCAATCTTTCGGCGACTGATGCGTGACCTCACTTATAGTCCCAGCATTTTCAGATATCAAGGGTGAGATGCTTCGGTCGAGCTACCTTGATTTCTTCTTTTAGTTGTAGCCCACTTATTTCGGCTTAAACTCTCTTTTGTTTTTGAGGTTGCATCCCCGTATTTTAGACTTGGTAGATGTTTTGATACGATGACCTTCAGGTTCTAGGGAAGATTTTTTCACAGATTATTATTGTGATAGTATTTGAGATTATGAATGTTAGTTTACTTTATGTACACTGGTTTTGAGCTATTAGACTTTGCTAAGAGTTGGGTTGGTATTGGTCCGCTCACCCCGAGGTATTGGGTGGGTGCCACTCATGATGGTTTGGATCATGATAAAGATGGTATCATAGCTCTAGGTTCATTGATCTCATCATACCAAAATGGGTCTAGTAGAGTTTAGCAAAATGGTATGGAGACGTCTGTACTTTTCTTCGAGAGGCTATAGGACTATAGGAAAACTATCTCTTCTTTCTTCCTTCGTGCTATAACTTGATTCCAATTGGTATCTGGTGATACAAATTGGTATCTAACTCTTTCACTCCTCTGTCTACAGATGGTTAATATGAGGAACAACAGCGCGAGACCAGAGGTTCCAGCAGCGGGACCAGCTGTCAGAGGTAGAGGAAGGGGCAAGGTCAGGGGCCGAGGTAGAGCAACACCCGCCAAGGGTGGAGCTCAGGCAGCTGCAGGAGCACGTGAGGCGACCCCTCCCCCAACCCAGAGTCAGGTTAAGAAGGAAGTTGAGGTCGTTATTAAGGAGGGGGCAGAGCAGCCGGAGGCAGCACCGGCTGGAGGTGCAAGCCTTCCCCCTATGACGCCTGAGGCATTTCAGTAGGTATGGAGTTTTCTAAGTGGACTGGTTGGTGTGGGAGCCACCCCTGCGGGTATTACAGATCAGGATCTGGGCACCCAACCAGCGGTTACTACAGCTCCTAGGATGGATGCAGCGTCAGGCACAGATGACTTCTTCAGGCCAATGTTAGGTCTGATTATGACAGGGAATGAGCACGAGATGTTGACCAAGTTTCTTAAGCTGAAACCTTCTACGTTTTAAGGTACTAAAAAGGAAGATGCTTATGAGTTCATATTGGATTGTTATGAGAGGCTGCACAAGTTGGGCATTGTGCAACAGCATGGGGTTGAGTTCGTCACTTTTCAGCTGCAGGGTGATGCTAAGCAATGGTGGAGGTCTCATGTGGATTGTCGGCCATCGACCTTGCCTCCACTGACTTGGGAGAAGTTTCATGCTCTCTTCTTAGAGAAGTATGTGCCCCGCGCCTTAAGGGATTGCAAGAAGGATGAGTTCCTGGCTTTGGAACAGGGTGGCATGTCAGTCTCTGCTTATGAGGCCAAATTTGATACCTTGTCTCATTTTGCTACTCAGTTGATTGGCTCTGAGTAGGAGAGGATTCGACTATTTGTGAAGGTATTGAATACTGAATTGCAGGTGTTGTCCATACACATGACTTCAGCAAGAAAGAGCTTCAATGAGGTCACAGGCTATGTTAATAAGTTAGAAGGGCTCAAGCAGGTTGGGCAAGCTAAAGTGTTAACAAAGAAGTCCCGGAATGATAGAAATTTCAGTTGTTCGTACTCCAGGGGCCACAATCAGCAGGTAAAATCTTCCTGTCCTATCCAATCTGCTTTGCCAGCTACTACAGGTGGTCGTCCAGGATCTAATCAATAGTTTTTAGCTCTTAGGGGCCAAGTAACTTCTAACGCATCTACCAGCAAGCCTACACTTAATCGCGATTGTTTTCATTGTGGTGATCTAGGCCACTTTAAGAGGGAGTTCTTTCACAGACAGACTGGTAATCAGGCTCAGCAGCTGTTTAAAGTTGTGGTTCCAGCAGGTAGAGGTGGCTATGCTAGAGGTCATCCATATGGTGGGCGAGGTAACTTTCAAGGAGGTTGGGGAGATAGAAGTAATGGCGGCACGGGTAGGGGTATGGAATAGCCATCCAAGAAAGTTGCTCGGATTGATGACCGATCACACTGTTATGCTTTTCCAGGGAGTTTTGTGGTTGAGGCATCGGACGCAGTGATCACAGGTACAATTCTTGTCTGTTATAGGATGGCTTCTGTCCTTTTTGACCCTGGTTCTATATACTCTTATGTTTCTATGAAATTTTCTTTGGGTCTGGACTTGATTTGTGATATCCTTGATTCCCCTATCAATGTTTCCACCCCGGTTAGAGAGTCCATGATTGTGACTCATGTTTATCGTACTTGTCTTGTGGTATTTTTGGGGTTGCAGACTTGGGTAGACTTGGTAATTCTGGATATGGTAGACTTCGACGTTATTTTGGGCATGACCTAGTTGTCTCCTTATCATGATGTATTGAATTATAACACTAAGACTGTGGCTCTAGAAATTCTGGGAAAGGACAGACTAGAGTGGAAAGGTGTGTACATGCCTAAGCGGATAAAATCATATCATTTCTTTGGGCTAGGAAACTAGTAGGGAGATGGTGTTTAGCCTTCTTGGCTCATATCCGAGATGATAGTGTGGAGTCCCCATCTATTGAGTTAGTTCTGATTGTGTCAGAGTTTCAGGAGGTGTTTCTGGTGGATTTTATTGGTATGCCTCCAGACAGGGACATTAATTTTTGTCACACCCAGAGCCTACCCCCTGGATATAACACGGGACCCAAGATCACAAGTGATCTCAAGATAACCATCTGGCATTATCATAACTTAAAAACTGAACAACATATAAGAACAGAAGCTTAACTGAAGTAATGAGCAACTTAATCTGTTATAAAAATATAAGTCAAAAAAAATGACAATCTGAATTAAGTTGAATATCTGACTCTGTCTGAAAGCCTCTACTACTGACGAGCTATTGGGACAAGCCCCCAGCTAACTCTAAATACTGAAAAATGAATGAAAGAACTATTAGTCTAAAATGAAGCTAAACTCCAAGTCCTAGAATGAGGAGGACTCACCAAGCTGGTTGGATATGCTGATGATCAACTGTGCTCGAATCTGGGGGTGAGCTACTGAATCTACATCATGATAGGATGCAACACAAAGAAGTATGCGGTCAGTACTATGGAATGTACTGAGTATGAGAAATATGCATATGTCATGATAAAATATGCTTAAAAGCATGCTTAAAACTGATATCATACATATGTCGTGGTAAAACATGCTTAAAGCATAACTAAAACTGAAGTCGTATAATGATAGTAAAATCTGTAATGAAATGACTCAATGCAATATCATAAGCTGAAAATACCTTTAGAATCATAGTAATAGTAGAAAGTCCAAAATCTAAAAGCAAGGAGTCAAATACATTAAAAGCTTGAAACCATTTATATGGGAGGTTCTCTAACCGACATAGACCATGTGAGCTATATGGAATCCGATGTATACGCCCTATCGAGAGGACCCAATATACCTTGTCAAAGTATAAAGGCATGACTGTGGCGTGATCACTAGTTCTAATGCCCAACAGAGGGGCTAATCAACCTACGGAGGCACATAGTTCTAGTACTAAGGGTAAGCTCACCCTGTCAACTCGGTGCTAAATACTACTCCCAAAATATACGTATAGCTCATATAATACTGGGGCATATCTGATGCCAAAACTGATCATAATTAATGACATATCTGATGTCAAATCTGTTTGAAAAGCATAAGGACAAATCTGATGTCATACAATTTCAATTCATAAGTCTTAAAACTTAGCATAGCCATAATTCAAAATATACTTTTCTTTGTAAATTCATAAGTTGAAGAAATTAGGCGTGCAATTTCATAATACTGAGGTCATGTTATCTAAACATGCCAATTTTCACTTGAAAATATGTAATTTAGTAAAAATCATAATAGAATGCCTTTTTTATGCATGGGATTTTGAAAACACTTAAGGAATCTCAAATAAAACATGTGTAATGAATGAGAAACCATGAATTGGTGCTAATAAACTGATTTCATAACAATTTTACAAATTGGACAAGGGCTAGTTTTCAAATTATAAATAGGAAACCATTTATAAAAATCCATGCAAAATCATGCAATTTAGAGTTAGAATTCATAGAAGAATCATGAGGTAACAATTTAGAGAAGAACCCATGAGGATTGGGTAAGAACCCTAATTTAAACATTCATAAAATCAATTTAGAAGATTGGGGTTTTAGACATAAGGGTGAAGGAATTTCCTTATTGAATACCTATATACCTGAACTTGAAGCTTTCCTAGCTTGGAACTTGATTATGGAGGATTAGAGAAGAAACCCTAGGCCTTGGAGCTTGAGAGGAGGATCCTTTCTTCTTTTGAGAGCTAGAATTGAAAGGATGGAAGAGAACTAGGCTAAGTGGGAATGAAACCCCTCCTATAGGCTTAAAATAATAAGGTTTAGGATTTTAGAGTGGGAAAGGACCCAAATATCCTTAATTAAACTCATGGAAAAAAGTGCAGAAAATCATCGGATGGGCCCTCCGACGGGCCGTCGGAACTCCCATAGGTCGTCGGGACCAAACCGAGGGACTCTGGAGCTAAAAATGTATCACTGACCCATTCTAATATCCAGGGTCCCATGGGACATCGTGCCTCCCACGGTCCATCGGAATTGGGCATCGTCTCTTTCCACGCCCGTCGGAACGGCCGTCAGGTCTTCGGCAGCCTAATAGTGCTAAAATGTCCATAACTTTTTACTCCGGACTCGGATTAATGAGCGATCAGTGGTGTTGGAAATAAAATTCAAATACCTTTAATTTCGTCGGTACTATTACACCTAACTATTTATATTCTAGGATTTATGATCGTTTGAAGTTGATCCTAGTAAGAACTTACATGAAAACTAAATCGGTAGAAAGGCTTTCAACTTAACTTTGAGCTAGGGGTCCTTTATGACTTCAATTCACATCTAATACTCCTTAAAAACATAGGAATTTATCTCAATACTTAGATATAAAGAAAATTTATCTAGTTCGGGTCTAACAACGCATGAAAAATGGTTTAGATCTTGTTTTAGAATTTATGGGGCGTTACAATTTTTGTATTAACTTGGAGCCGGGAACTCGCCTAATTTCCATTCCTCCTGATCGCATGGCTCTGGCAAAGTTAAGGGAACTTAAGACTCAGCTTTAGTAGCTCTTAAATAAGGGTTTTATCCATCCCAGTGCTTCACCTTGGGGTGCTCCGATGTTGTTTGTGAGAAAGAAGGATGGTAGTATGCGGTTGTGCATAGACTACAGGCAATTGAACAAGGTTACTATCCAAAACAAGTACCCTTTACCCCGTATAAATGATCTTTTCGACCAGTTACAAGGTGCATCCATGTTTTTTGAAAATTGACTTAAAGTCAGGGTATCATCAGTTAAAGATTAGGTCTGAGGACATTCCTAAGACTATTTTTTAGACTCGGTATGGGCATTACGAGCTCCTAGTGATGTCGTTTGGGTTGACCAATGCTCCAGCAGCATTCATGAGCTTGATAAATAGGGTGTTTAAGTCTTATTTGGATTCATTCCTTATCATATTTATAGATGACATTTTGATCTACTCCAAGAGTAGGGAAGAGCATGTTGAACATCTCCGTATTGTGTTAGATATTTTGAAGCACCAGAAACTGTATGCAAAATTTTCTAAGTGTGAATTTTGTTTGACTTCAGTCGCCTTCTTAGGGCATGTGGTGTCAAAAAAAAGGGTAATGGTAGATTCCCAAAAGATTGAGGTAGTCAAGAGTTGGGTCCGGCCGAGCTCTGTGATTGAGATAAGGAGTTTTGTGGGGCTTGCAGGTTACTACCGTAGATTTGTCAAGGATTGTGTGTCTATCGCTACTCACTTGACAAGGTTGACTCAGAAAGAGGTACCATTTGTGTGGTCCGATAAGTTTGAGGAGATCTTCCAAAAGCTCAAGACACTTTTACCACGGCTCCCATCCTTTAATTATTGGTTGAAGGTAAGAATTTTATTGTATATTGTGATGCTTCACATTCGGGTTTGGGTGCTGTGTTGATGTAGGACGGGAATGTGATAGCATATGCTTATAGGTAGTTGAAGTTTCATGAGAAAAACTATCCAACCAATGACTTGGAGTTGGCAACGGTGGTATTTGCACTCAAAATTTGGAGACACTATCTTTATGGTGTCAAGTGTGAGATGTTCACTGATTATCACAGTCTGCAGCATGTATTTACTCAGAAGGACTTGAATCTGAGGCAGAGGAGGTGGATGGAGTTGTTGAAGGACTATGATGTGACCATCCAGTATCATCTGGGTAAGTCCAATGTGGTGGCAGACGCATTGAGCTGGAAGACAGTCAGCGTGGGCAGTTTGGCTTATTTGGGGTGTCCAAATGACTATTGGCAAGGGAGCTTCAGGATTTGAAAGCTAAGTTCATACACTTGGGTATCTCAAAATGGGGGGGAGTGTTGTCCAGTATTGAGGTCAAATCCACATTCATAGAATAAATAAAGGCCAAGCAATCTCAGGATGCAAAGTTGAGCAAGCTTTGAAGTAGGGCAATATCCAGAGAGTCCAGGGATACCGCATTGGACGTTGGTGGGGTGATGAATTTTAGAGGAAGGATTTGTGTTCCTCGGGTTGATTATATAATTCAGAAGGTATTGACAGAGGATCATGGTTTGCGGTATTCGATTCATCTAGGCATAACCAAGATGTACAGGGACTTGAGGCAACTTTATTGGTGGCCTGGGATGAAAAGTGACATAGCTGATTTCGTGTCCAAGTGTCATAATTGCCAGCAGACCAAGAATGAGCACCAAAGGCCTGCAGGACTACTTCAGAATATGCCCATTCCCAAGTGGAAATGGGAGAGGATAGCCATAGATTTTGTGCTGGGTCTTCCCAAGACTTTGGGAAAGCATGACTCTATTTGGGTCATTGTGGGCAGGCTGACCAAGTCAACTCAATTCATTTCGGTCAGGATGGACTATAATTTACAATAATTGTCTAAGATCTATATGAAGGAGATCGTGAGACTGCATGGGGTACCACTGTCCATCATTTTAGACAGGGGCACGCAGTTTACCTCTAAGTTCTGGGGTAAGTTACATGAAGAGTTAGGCACTCAACTCACTTTCAGCACAGATTTCCATCCTCAGACTGACGGTCAGTCGGAGAGGACAATCCAAATATTAGAAGACATGCTGAGAGCCTGTGTGATTGACTTTGGGGGTCATTAGGACCAGTTCCTACCATTGTGTGAGTTCTCATACAACAACAGCTACCACTCCAGTATCGACATGGCATTATTTGAGGCACTGTATGGGAGGGATTGTAGATCACCTATAGGGTGATTTAAGGTAGGTGATATGAAGCCTCTGGGCATAGACTTGGTAAGGGAAGCGCAGGAAAAAGTAAGGGGCATTCAGACCAAGTTGCTACCAGCCCAGAGCAGGCAGAAGGAATACGTGAATCGCAAGGTAATAGACATGGATTTTCAGGTTGGTGAGCAAGTACTACTAAAAGTGTCAACAATGAAGGGGGTTATGCATTTTGGTAAGAAGGGCAAGCTCAGCCCTCAGTTTATCAGTCCATTTGAGGTTCTCGAAATGGTAGGGCCAGTGGCTTACAGGTTAGCATTGTTGCCCAGTTTATCTGATGTCCATCCAGTATCCATCCAGTATTCCATGTATCTATGTTAAAGTGTTACCATGGGGATGGAGATTATATTATCAAATGGGATAAAGTATTGCTACACAAGGACCTTCGATATGAAGAGGAACTGGTTGCGATTCTTGATCGGGATGCCCAAAAGTTGAGGACAAAAGAGATCAAATCAGTTAAAGTTTAATGGAAGCATCATCCGGTTAAGGAAGCTACTTGGAAAACCAAGAAGGACATGCGGTACAAGTACCCTCACTTGTTTGAGGATTCAGGTACTACACTTTCCTTTTTTTATTCTTCGTATTTTTAGGTTTGATCATTTAGGGATGAACGATGGGTAAATTGGTATCTTTTATAACGATCGGGTTCATCATTATGGGTAAACCTTCTGTGCCAAGTTTAGAGTTAGAAAACTTCCGAGTTTGGGAGTTAAAAATTTTGGGCTAGGCTAGTCTCGGCTGGTTTTGGAGCGAGGTATGGCCTAGGGTAATGCAGGTGATAATTCGGTAACTTGTCTTGTATTGAGCTATTTTTCCTTGTATCTAAGACATAGAGGAGTTTGGAGGACTTTTCAAAAGTGAATTTGGGTAAGTGAAACTCCCGGTATCGAGGTTGACGTGAAAGAGTTATTCTGGGATGTTGGGGATTCAAGGTATGTTGTAAAATGGGAACTTTTGGGGAACTTTACAACTTTTTGTCCTGTGTCAACTGCTATAGCGGTTGACACATTGCTATCGTGACCTCCGCTATAGAGAAGAAATTATCGCTATAGTGGAAGTCAACGTCGATCAGCACCGCTATAGCGGACAGTTCCACTACGGTGGTACTGCTATAGCAGAGCATGGACTACCATAACGGATGAGTTGGGATTTAATGCAGAAAACTTCCCCAAAACATTCAGTTTTCATCGAGAACATTTTGGGAGAAGGGCAAGGCAATTTTGGGCAAACTTTTTTTTAAATTAAAATTAGGCTTGTAGCCTATATTATTAGAAAAGCAAACAAATATTTACAAGACCAGGATGAAAAGTGACCTGGTCCAATAAAATCTGATCACTACAACAGGTTAGATAATCGATCGATTTAGGAAAGTAGATAGCTCTCCTTCTCATTGTTCATCCGCATCGATCTGCTCCATTGATTGTATCTCGGTCATGGAGATGGGGGTTTCAAGTCAATTTCACCGTAGTTCTGGTCACCAACTCAACCCTAGCTAAGTCTTCTTTCTCTTGATCTCCTTTTATCATTTTGGGTTGTGCTCCTATGGAGCTGAACCGCCCTCCGAATAGGAAATCGATTTAATTTAGGAATGGCCCGCTAACAAGCTTTAGGATTTTGTTGCAGATTTTTCATGTCTCAGCTTCAGATGCACCAAACTATGAGTTTTGTTGGTCTCTAGTCTGGATACTAATACCATTAACACCCCGAGCTCTTACCAGGTGTTTATATCCACTGAAATCGTTTCTAACAAGAGGTATGACCTTCACTTTTAGATTGATGTGCCATTTTAAGTTCCCGACTTGAGAAATCTATGTGGTAGTTGATTTGAGCCTTGTACTAATGTCTAATTTGTCTTCTCTCCCTATGCAGTAGTTGTTTTATGCCCTTGACCCTATGTTCTCCTTGTACCTCTCACTTACGTCACTGGATTCAGCTTAAAAGTTGATACCACCACTAGACCTCAGGGATTGATGCAAGGGGGACATAGATCATTCTTGGATATCAACTTTGGCAGTCATTGTATGTAATTGGAGCAGAAACTTTGGAGTCAATATCTACCAGGTTTAGTCAGACCTTTATAGAGGTAAGTCCAATCCTACTAGATTCTTGCATGTAGCCCATTATTGCTGCTTATTTCATCCTGCTTATCAGTTGTGCTTTTTATGATTGAAGTTATGTGTGCCTTCTGATTTTTCTAATATTTTGTATTCCTGCTTTGTCAAGATTGATTATTCTTTTTCCTTTTGTTGGTAGTTCATTGATGTTGCTAAATGTGAAACTACCTGCAAAATCAAAAGCTAGGTTAGTAAAAAAATCCTCAAGAGTATTACCTTCCCTGAGGGAATGTACTACTCTTACTGATATAACCCTCATCGGTGCTCTTATGGAGTTGACATGCATGGTCACACTCCATGGGACCTCCCTTTCATGTTGAAGCATTTGCACCAAAAACCATGAATCTGACTCCACAATGATCTGATGGATATCATTGTCCTTGCAGTACTGTAGACACTCCTTCACTGTTGTAGCCTCTGCAATCAGGCTGGTGGTATCATGAATCATTGAACCCTTGCCCACCACCATCTCCCCTTTCCCATTTCTAATGCAAAATGTAGAGGAGCTGGGGCCTGGGTTCCCCCTTGAAGTACCATCAGTGTTTCCTTTCATCCAAGTCTGAGAGGGGGGAATCCATTTTATGGCTTTAACAACATATGAGCTTTTGTATCTCTGTAGTGCATCAAAGATATTTACCCATTTTTCCTTTGTAATTCCATTTGGAATCTGACCTTGAGGAACTTCACAATATTATCATTAATCTCCCAGTACACCTTCCTGTCATGATAGGAGCCACCATGCAGGATTGTATTCCTCTTTTTCCACAAGACCCAGAGTATAAGAATAAGGACAGCCTTGAACACTTCCTTTAACCTGCAATTCCCATCTGTATTTCTCCATAGTCTCACAGTTTGTTTCAAATTGAGTCTTTGATCAATAATTCCTGCTACACTGCAATAGTGGTTCCAGACTTTATCTGCAACCTCACCTTTGAGAAAAAGATGTTCAGTAGTTTCTCTTTCTAATACAGAGAAGCATCCACAAGCCTCAGAGATGTTATGATTCCACCAATTCATTACAGCTGCTATAGGGACCTTACCAAGCCAAACTCTCCAAGTAATTAATGACAACTTAAAATGTATCCCTTTGATCCATATTGCCTTTAGATCATCATTGGTATATGTTCTTTGCCTAAGCACTTCCCAAGCACTTTTGGTAATGAATATTCCATTGCTATTTTTAGTCCACCAAGGTTTATCCATCACACTCTCCACCTATATAGATCCCATGGTATTCTTGACATGTTCCAGGATATAATTTGGGACTATGTGCTGCATTTCACCATAATCCTATCCATCCTCTTTAAGAAACTCCCCAATGTCATTCAAGGGATGGCAAGACTGTATATCTGTTTGGTGGAGATACAAAGGCCCAGTGTTGGTCCAATTGTCAAACCATATTGTGGAAGAACCATTTTTTGGTTCCCACCACAAGAACTGCTCAAGTTTTTCCCTGTTTTCCTGCGTTGCTTTCCATATTTGAGAACCACCTTTCCACTGAACCACGGATGGAATTTGTTTATTGAAGTATTTATTCCAGATAAAGAAGGACCAAAGATTACTTTGTGTTCAAAATCTCCACCATAATTTAGCATGCATTGCTTGAGCAACATCCTTTAGAGATCTGAACCCTAGCCCCTCTTCATTTTTAGGCAGGCAAATCTTGTCCCAAGCAGACCAATGTTTGCTTCTTCCTGACTCTTTGTTGTGCCAGAAGAATCTTGTAAATATTCTTTGTAGATCTTTAATAACACTTTTAGGAGAGACAATTGCTGACAGCACATAGATAGGGATACTCTGCATGACACTTTTTATTAGCACTTTCTTTCCCCCCGATGATAATAATTTCCCCTTCCAGGCTTTAAGTTTACCCCTTACTCTGTCCATCAGTTATGAGTAATGTTCCTTCTTTTTATTTTAATGTGAGATCGGGCATCCCAGGTATTTCAAAGGGAATGCTCCTCTAGTCATCCCTGTGCTTTGTTCCATCTGTTGTACCACTTCCACAGGAGCATTTTGATACATGTAAAAGAAGATCTTGTCCTTATTCACCTTCTGGCCTGATTCCTGTTCAAATTCCTGCATAACAGACATGATCTTCCCAATAGAGGGTTCATTAGAGGAAGTGAAGATAATAGTGTTGTCAGCGTATGCTAAGTGATTAAGATCTGAGCTCCACTTAGGCATTCCATAACCAATATAGTAAGAATCCTCAAATAAATAGTTCAGAGCCCTTGACATAACCTCAGCAGATAGGATAAAGAGAGCAGGGGATATAGGGTCCCCTTGTTTTACCCCTAGTGGAGTGAAAGAATCCAATTGACTTACCATTTAGCAAGATGGAGTAGTAATTATTGGAAATTAACCTCCAGATCATATCCACTACCCCAGTAGAAAAACCCATTTTTCTGAGGACCTTCATTAGAAAGAACCAGGAAACTCTATCATAGGCTTTAGACATATCTAACTTTAGAACAACATTGGAAGGTTTCCCTCTTTTGCCTATATCAGTGATCAGTTCTTGAGTCAATATCACAGTCTCCACAATGCTTCTCCCTTTAACAAAGTCAGATTGATTAGGGGAGATTTACTTAGCTAGAATATCCTCCAACCTATCATGAACAATTCTTTAGAGGATCTTATTCACAAAATTACTTAAAATAATAGGTCTCAAATCTGAAAAATATTGCACATTTTCTTTTTTAGGAATGAGTACTAGATTAGTATGAGTAATAAATTTAGGAAGAGTATTACCAGCAAAGAAGTTCAGCACTATTCTAACCACATCTCCACTTACTATATCCCAACAAAATTGGAAGAATCTTCCAGATAACCCATGTGGACCACATGCACTATCACCTTTAAGGTTGAACACAGCCTTTCTAATCTCGTCTTCATCAGGAATTGCCCTTAGACATGCATTGTCCTCCTCTGTAATAAGCTCAAGAATATGTTGTAGAAGAATGAAGGCTATTGCATCCCTCTCTTGAGTGAACTGCTTCTGGTAAAAGTCAATTTCTTCATTAGCAATGAGGCCTTCATCTTCTAGCCAACAACCCTGATCATTTAAAATCCTGGTCACCTTTAGCTTGTTTCTCCTACCTTTTACAATGTTGTGGAAGAATTTTGTATTTCTATCCCTACTTTCAAACCAATCATAACCATCCTTCTGCTGCTAGAAGCTTTCCTCTAAATGAAGATATTTGATGTATTCAGCTTTGGCCTTTTGCATGATTGCTCTATTTTCCTGAGTTGGGAATTCTTCAAATAACTTCTCCTTAATCTTAGAGATCTCTTCTCTAATGATTAATTGTTGAAAGATATCTCCATAAGTGTGTCTACTCTATAAGGTGAGGGCTTTACATGTTTGATCTTTGTTTTAAATCTAGGAAAGGATTGTCAGAGTAATCCATATCTCAGTTTTTTTTACCACCTCTTTGAAATCTACATGATCAGTCCAAAATTTCAAGAATTTGAAAGGCTTATGGAAGTTGATAGAACTATTCTCACAGCTAAGTAGCATGGGGGCATGGTCAGATCCATCTCTAGGTAAGTGCTCCACCACTGAGTGTGTGAATAAGTTCTGAAAAGTAGCATTTGTAAACATTCTGTCAAACCTCTCAAAAATACAATCATCTCCTACTCTTCCATTCCACCAAGTGAATGGACTTCCCTTGTGATGAATCTGTACCAGATCACAGGATTCAACACAGTCTTTGAAATCATCTATATCTCCATCCACCACAAGCAATCCTCTAATTTTTTCTGAAGCATTCAAAAGTGCATTGAAGTCCCCCCCTATGATCCAAGGGCTAGAGAGACCATTGGCAGTAGAGAAGATGTTATCTCATAGGTCTACCCTCTGGTTTCTATCATACTTAGCATAGACTAATGTCACCAAAAAAAATAGAGCAAGGGCCTGATTAGTCAGAGTCAAGGATAGTTTTTGTTTTGTATTACTCACAACTGTAGAATTTAAATCATGATTAACAAAGCACCAGATCTTTCCATTACAGTTATCAAACATGAGAGGCATTTGTAATCTCCTTCTATATCTATTGATGGATCTGGTGTGTTGAAAAGGTTCTAAGAGTGCTATGAAAGCAAATTTATGAAGCATCTGAATTCTCTGAAAAGCCTTCTGTGACTTAACAGATCTGATATTTCAAATAAAAGCCTTCATAATTTCTTCTTACTATGAGACCCCTCCCCTCCCCTCCCCTCCCCTCCCCTCCCCTCCTCTCTTTGGTTGAACTCTGCTGGGCTGTACAGCCTCTCCATTACCCTATTTTTTCCCTTTCCTTGCTGATTTGATGGATTTAATGGTTCTTGGGGATAGATCTACATCTCTAAATATCAAGTCTTCTTGAAAATCTGTGATGCTATTCTCCTCTCCACCTTCTATCAGTTCAGCAAGCTCCCCATGTTCATTAATTTTATGTGTAAGAATGTCATGTAGCACTACATTAGGGGGTTTTGCACAACCAATCCATAGTTGTTCATCAACAGCCATTGGAATGTCAACAACGTCCAGATTATTATCATCTGAATTGGCACTTAGCTCATCATTTCTTTTGACCATCACTTCACTAATATTTAGATCTTTGTTAACTGTTGAAATGACTTGATCCTATTTCTGATTAACATTTCCTTGTTGCTGTATTACAGGGATCATAGACAGTGAGGTATCAACAGTTGCTGGTGTGTCTTCAACGGATTTAGGCATCATTTCATCACTTGTTTCCTCATGTGGCTTGTGTTTCTCAATCTCAACTGAAGCTTTCTCCTTTTCTGTAAATTATTCTTGATTCTTAGCTGGTGATGTGGCTCCCTTTTTTTTCTCCTGGCTGTGAAAGGACCTAGTGATCCAGTCCTTGGTGGATAACTCCTTGACCCTCTCCCCTTGTTTCTCATTTTCTTTTGAGTTGCTGTTGGATGTAATAATTATGGTAGATGATTGTATATGCTCCTCTCCTTTCTCTGTGAGTGCTTCAAAAGAAAACTTACTCTATTTTCCACCAATTTTCATCCTAAAGGTAAGGATTCTACTCTCCTAACTTAGTACTATCTTTCCTACGGAGTAGAATTGCTAGTCTTGGACTTGGAAAAAGGTTGTGGTTAACTTAGGAATGGAAGAATTCAGGAAAAAGGAGGATTCTAGGGCGTAGTAGTTCTTGGGTCTTAATATTATTGTTGGGTTATGATCACTTAGCCATAATTCTCTAATAGTATCTGTAAAAATGATGAACTTAGGTGAATTTATGGTGGGAAAGCCCAAAAAAGGGGTGGAATGATCATAATTTGGCCTGGGGATTGGGATTTTTACATAATCTGGGTATTTTAGGCCAGCCAATTTGATTGTAGTTGTTGTGTATTTGTTTCTAGACCAAGAACGAGCAAAAGATTCAAAAAATGGGAAGGTTCCAGTTCAATAGAGCTTTGAGTAATTCGAGGTAGGTGATGGTTGTTGTTTTCCCAATATGCATTATGTGTTCATGTACTATTGCTTATGAGTTGCATGCTTAGGGAATGGTTTATGAATGTCTAATTGTCCGGTTATCAGTCTTGTGAAATGAACTAGTTCTTATTACTTGCTGGTTTTACAAGTGTACTGTTGTTCATTGTTGTTGACTGTTGGATTTCTGTGTGACATTTGGTTGGCTCGGGTACCACGCCTGGTATGGGATACTATTCAATTGGCTCGGGTACCATGCCTGGTACGGGATACTATTCGGTTGGCTCTGGTACCACGCTTGGTACGAGAATTATAAATGGTTGGCTCGGGTACCATGCCTGGTACGGGTTTGATTTACTTGCATTGGTTGTATTCTTTCGATGGTTCCATGAATGGACTGAGTTGTATTCTTGAAATATGATTTCTGAAAATGGTCCATGAGAGGTCGGGTGATTGTAATTAATTGTGAGGTTAGTCTTAGTGTAGGTCGAGATTGCATGTCAACACTTAGGTGGTGTTAGGGGGATCCCAAGGTGGGTCCAGGCTACGTGGAAAGGTTATATATGTTGTTGTCATTGAGTGTATCAGTGGTTGTCATTTGGTTACATGTGGTTGATAAGCTAAGGAAGAGACTTATAGTCTGGTTATATTGTTGGCTTGTTTACATGTTTACTGTACTTTACTCATCTTTAGTTTATTGTGCATATCTTGTTTATTTAGAGCTGGCCAATGATCCTACCAGTACACAGTGGTTGTGTACTGATTCTATACTTGTGTTTCTTTTTGTGAGTATAGGCAATCTTTCGGTGGCTGACGCGCGACCTCACTTGTAGTCCCAGCGTTTACAGATATCAAGGTTGAGCTGCTTCGGTCGAGCTACCTTGATTTCTTCTTTTAGTTGTAGCTCACTTGTTTCGGGCTTAAACTCTCTTTTGTTTTTGGGGTTGCATTCCCGTATTTTAGACTTAGTAGATATTTTGGTACGATGACCTTCAGGTTCTAGGGAAGATTTTTCAGCAGATTATTATTGTGATAGTATTTGAGATTGTGAATGTTAATTTACTTTATGCACACTGGTTATGAGCTGTTAGACTTTGATAAGTGTTGGGTTGGTATTGGTCCGCTCACCCCGGGGGTATTGGGTTAGTGTCACTCACGATGGTCTAGGTCGTGACAAAAATGCATCAGTACTTATCTAAGAATCAATTGTGTGTACTTAAAAAACAAGAATAACAGAGAGCAAAGGTCTTGTAAATTGAGGTACATGTTGACCTGTTTACATATGGGAAAAAGGAAAATAAAATTCAATTGGTCAAAAAATATTCCCTTTGGTAAAAAATAATTGATATTTTAGTCTTTAAAGTGTAAAAATTTCATGCATTTTTTATCGTCACATTTAAGTAATATATGTTTTATATTTTTTTCATGAATATTCAGTATTAGATAACTTTCAGGTAAAAGCACATGTTTTTCGTTGTTTCTGCTTCTTTATTCATATACACATATGATTAAAAAAAATTAACATGTGTTTTAATCATGTATGATTGAGCGTAAACATACATGAAAAATTAAAATTGTTATGCCCTAAATTTGAGAGGTGCAACTGGTATCTAATGCCAAAACTTAGACCAAAGTCAACCCTGCTGAATCATTTGTTGATGGTGCATAGTAACCACAAGCAATTAAGAAAATAAACAAGTATATCTCGGCTTAAAAATCATCCCTCGATCAAAAAGGGCCCTGTCGATAGCTCTACAAAGAAAATAGCTACTCCCAACAATTCATGTAATGCAATAAGCAGGTAGCACATAAGTCTTGTTTGGGCCGTCGAGGCGGCCATGATATCTAGGAGAGCATAAATGTTATGCGGACCTTTAAGGTCACCATGATTTCTATACAGAATCTGAAAACATGTATATATAATGTAAACTAGGCCAACAAGCCGTTAAACTGTCAACAACAATAACAACAAGGCCCAATTGGCTAACAAACTATAGCTAATCAACATACAAAGCCGAAATGGTCACCATCGTAGCTTTACAACCCAACCGACTAGTCTGCAAGCCTCTATGTATACAGTACTTGGTGGAACAGGGCCCAACCTACCCAAAAACTATAAACAGCAAAAAGGCAAACCTCTAATACTCTGGCGACCCCTGGAAGGGAAGGAGTCAATCAATTCGCTGAAAGCTCGGCTATGCTACCTGGCAGGTCTATCTGGTCGTCGCTCAGATCCTAAAGGCATGAATGCAGTGCCCCTAGTCAATGGAGCATCAGTACGAAATAATGTACCAAGCATGTAAGGCAAACTGAAAGCTGAAACTGAAGTGTAAGGACTGAACAAGAAGGGCAGGAGTAAAACAGAAGTACAATACCTTACCTTCCAGCAATAATGTAGCATTTAAACACGTAGCAAACAATAACCTGACCTGGCCCACATAAGCTCGGCAGGTACAAACAGCACACAATCACTATAAGTTCTAAGGAGTACAAACAGTTGCTAAATACTCATACTGGCCCCCTTACCTGGACCCTAGTGATAATATGATCTGAATTGTCTAAATGTATATGTGTCGTGAATCGATACAACTCTGAGGCTCTGTGGTACAATATAAGTGTTGCCCTGTAGGTACAGTCTGTCTGTCTCGTAGGTACAGTTTGTCTGTCTCATAGGTACAGTCTTTCCAGCCTATAGGCACGATCTGCCCGACCCGAAGATGTGATAATATAATATAACTGTTGTCCTGTAGGTATAGTCTGCTCGTCTCGAAGGTACGGTTTGCTTGGCTCGAAGGTACGGTAATATAATGTAAATGTTGGACCGTAGGTACAGCCTGCCCGTCCCATAGGTACAGTCTGCCCGACTCGGAGGTACAGTAGTAGTAATCAGAATATAGGCTCTAAAATATTACAGTTTCAGTGTCTGTTGAGGCCAAAACAAGCTCATAGGCGACAGCTAGACAATAAAAATAACACAATAATAACAAGTAAACTCAGGTGACCTCAATACAATCATAACATATTTTTTAGGCCACTAAGTAAGGAATAGAGTGTTGTTGATAGTCACTATATCAAGTTGTGGTAGCAAACTCGATAGTATAAGGCTACAGTCAAATAACGACGTTATACAAGCTATAACAAGCTTAAGCCTTTAGGTCATGTCAAAAAATGAAAAGAAAGACTTAACATACCTTTCAATTGAAGCTCTAAAAAGGTGTCGCTATGAAGCTTGATCAACCAAAGGTAATACAACCAATGTGAGAATCAACAAGACTGCATGAACGAGCCATAGCCGATTGATAAGGCGTTAATGTCACACTCGCGACCAGCCAAGTCCAAAGCATAAAATGATGTCAATGACAATAATAAACAACAGCTAAAGCCAACTAAAGTATGCTAACAACATCTCAAAGGAGCAATGAGTTGCCGAGGCAATATAAACATGCATACTTCACGCCAGTTAATCCGACAACCGTTATACGCAACTCCGATAATAATCACACCAAACCCCCAATCCTTCCAGTATCTTAACACCATCAGTACATAATAATAATAATAACCAAATGTAATAATATAAAAGGGCTGTCAGAAGCCACGGTATCCAAATACCATTTTGTGGCTCGAAAAGCTATAAAGTGATATTAGAATATTGAATTACGAAGGAGGGTCGTAGCGGAAAGATTTTCTTGACAAAAATATTCAATATTCCAAGTTTAACAACCTGTCTCCTTGCAATAATAACACACAGTGTTTTAAAAGGCGGTCGCGGGGCGAGCCCTGGGGCGAGCCCCGGACACACAGTGTTTTAAAAGGCGGTCGCGGGGCGAGTCTTGGGGTGAGCCCCGGGGAGAGGCGTAACTAAAACGCACCAAGGCGTTGGGGGGAGGCAAAAGTATTGAAAGGCGTACGCCTCACAATTTGGGGAGTTCGCCTAAGCATGAGGGGAATGCTGAGGCGAACGCCTTAGGCGTAAGCCCTGAAAATTACTATCAATTAAAATATTTTTTTGCTATTAAGTCTCTAATTTAAGCCCAATTACTAAAATATTTAATTGTTAAACTTAAATAATACTTAAATACTCAAAAATAAAATAAAAGTAGAAAACTTAAAACTCAAACTTTCAGAAACATATTTAATAATTACTTATAATGTACTTTTTTTTTGACAAAATTATATTTTTGAGGACATATAATGATTTATTATATGAAAAGTTGACTTTATATATTGAATATATTGTGTTGTTTGGTTAATTTTTTTAGCTGAAGCAATTTTAGATATATCTTCCTCTAATTTTTAATATTTTTTTTAATAATTTTTATGTAGTTTTACCTTTATTTGGTGATTTATCTATTTTAAAAATATTTATTTTAGTTATATAAAATTTATAAAATATTAAAAATTAAAGGATCATGGGGCTTACGCCTCATCGCTTCAGGGCTTACGCCTCACCCCGTAACAGGTAAAATACCTCGCCTCACGCCCCCGCCTTTTAAAACACTGATAACAAACGGAGCCAAATTCAATAAGAAACTACTACAAGTCATAGGCAACAAAAACCTTTCATAATTAGAAGCTTAGAATCTCGAATCAACAAATAGATAAGTATACGGGATCCTTAGCTTGCCAATATAACTCCATATCTACTTCCCAATATCACTAATTCCCTGGAACCCTCTCTGTCCAAACCTCAAAAGAGCAGCACCACACAAAATACAGAGAAAACTATGTCAAGACGATGAGCTCAACGTGTAGAACAACTTTTGCGAAGCCCTTAAGCTCTAGTTATCAAACTTTAGAGAGTATTTTGGTCTAGGGAGAACTTCAACTTATTTTCAGGCTTGGGACGAAGAGTTTTGGAGAGAAAATGATTTTTCAAAGCTGAAATCTCAATATATATTCATTCCACCGCCTTGGGCCCACCTTGACTGTCTGCTTGTGCGGTCTTATAAAAATGTGCATATCTCTCTATTCTGAAGTCGTATGAATGAACGATTTAGTGTGTTGGAAACTAAACTCGTAGACCTTTGATTTGGTAGGTCGGAGGCCCACTAATTCGTTATAGATTGGGAGAAAAAACTCCAAGATATTTCACCCAAATTTTAAGAGAATTGCTTAAAGGAATTTACAATAACTTTTTCCGACTTTTATTTTGCAATTTGCTTGACTTCAAAACTTAACATACGACCATCGTGCAATTAAAATACCTCATAAAATATCCTTCCTAACATATCAAGTACTCTTAGTTTTATCCCAAAAGTACAAGTTAATCCAACGTTCAAACGAGTAGGGTATTACAAAAAAGGTGTTAAATGGGTTTATTAGATTTGTTGTTGTTATGGCAAATTGATGATTGAAGTTTGTTCTTTATAATATATAAAACTTATTTGATCTTATTTGGATGTTGAAATTTAAAAAATAAAATTATTATCTTTGGCAAAAAAAATCAGACGCATATGTTTGAAATTTTAGCCAATTTTAACAATGTGTTTCATACATGTATGAGTGAGAGCAGTCACAAATGAAAAAACATAAAAGGGTGCTAAATGAGTTTGTTAGATTTGTTGTTATTTGATAAATTGATAATTGAGATTTGTTCTTTATGATATATGAAACTTATGTTTTAAATTTGAGCTTAGTTGGAGTATATTTGAGTGTTGAAATTTGAAGAACAAAATTATTATCTTTTGGCAAAAAAAATTGAGAAACATGACTAAATTTATTCATATATGACTGAGAGCAGGCATACATGAAATTTCGCAGACGCACAAGACTAGAACTTTTATCCAATTTTAACTTTGGTTTCTGGCATACATGACTGAACACAAACATATTGTCAGATTTGTTGTTATTTTGACAAATTGATGATTGGAGTTTGTTTTTTATGATATATGGAACTTATGTTTTAAATTTGAGCTTATTTGAAGTAGATCTGAGTGTATTGTTGAAATTTGAAGAACAAAAAACTTTTTTGACGAAACAAAATTCAAACGCACATGGCTGAGATTTAAGGCAATTTTTACATTCAATTCATATTTGAATTTCAGCCTCAGTTGCGTATATAGAAAGCGGACATTAGTTAAATGACAATTTGTTTGAACATTTCGTCCCTAAAGTTAGTCCAAGATAATTGATGTTTCACAAAACCAAAAAGGTATTTAATTCTCTTTCGCAAATTCATCCTTGATATATCCCTAATTCAATGTACAAATTTAATGTTAATTATGTCAACCTAAAGAAAAGATCATAATTAAGAGTATTTTAATCAAAACCCTCTTAATTTTTAGAAGTAAATTCATTGATGCATGTGTCGAAACCTAAAACATCAATTATTTTAAATGGAGTATTGAATTGCAACTAAAAGACTAAACCTTTGCAGTAGATTTCATTATAACAAACAAAGGTGGGTTTAATGAGTGAAAGGACAATATTTTAGTAACAATTTAAACATCAAGACAAAAGGCAAAGCCAGATATCAATGAATGGCCAAAGATACTGAATAGAACTCTACAGCAGTTTCGAGTACAACAAAAATAGGGTCAAGCCAATCACTAGTGAATGGTCGAAAGCCATCGATGTGCAACTAAAGGACCTTAATTGGCAACAACAATTTCAACATCAAGAAAAAGGGTAAAGCTATATATTAGTGATTGAGCCAAAAAAAGATACAGAAGTTCAATAACCCATCCATCGTTGTTTAACTCAACTTCATTTTGTAGAAGAAAAAGACCCAAATAAATAAGAAAAGAAACCTTCTGCAGTTAAGAGTATTGGCAGGGATGGAAAGACGGGGAGCGTGGAGATAGGCAGATAACAGATTCGAGCGATTATAGGTTTTGTTTAAGATTTAAATCGCCCAAACCTGAGAAACACCACACACACACACACACTCCTCTTCCCCGCATGATTTATTTTTAAAAATATTTAAATCTGCCCTGCCCCCACAAAAGCTCAAACCCGCACTGCCCCTGAAATGTTGTAACCCACCTATACCTACACCGCCCCATTGCCATCCCTAGACTATAACAAATTCAGCAGTAATCGCAAATAAAACTTGAAGACCCAAGGCAAGAAAATATCACAATCAGAGCAATAAAGAATCACCATTTATAATTTAATCCTTGTACCATCCCACAATGTAAAGAATTCCAATATGACTGGACCAAAACTGTGACAAGAGCGTCTCCATGACGACCCTTGAGCTTAAAACTCATTTGATGAAGAAAAACTCTCAGCAAACCATAATCACCAACGGTCCTGTCCTCTGACTGAAGGACTCAAATGCAACACTTCTAATATACACAATCCCGCCTTTGCTCACACTCTTTCAACCAAAGTGACAACAGGCTGATGCATGACCTCAAGCTCAAATGAATTACGTTTACGAGAAAGAATTGATAATCAAATATTTGATACACACGAAGCTACAGCCTAGCAGCTCCCATCGCATTGGAGAACAGTTGTCATCCTCCACAACACTATGATGATAGAATGGATTGCAATGCTATCTGCTGTTGAGGCTGCAAGGAAGACCATGTTGAGGCCAGGGTGGCTGGTGGTAATGTTTGCTGAAGTTGCCTCAGCAGATTAATCATCCGACTAGCGGTTTGCTCAGTAGCAAGGTCCTTACCGGTACAAAGAACCTACAGAAGAAGCATATATGCATTTACACAATGGCAGTGGCTACATGAAAATCAATACGATGAAGTGAAATTCAATAGGACAATCATGTTTGCTTGCTGATCAATCAACCATCTATGGATGCAATGTGGGGGGAAAACAAACCCCAAAAAGAAAAAGAGAAGAAAAGTGTTTCACTGGAGCCCTAAATAAAGAGATCAGGGTGGTGTTCCCATTCTCCTACCCACCCACCCACCCCACCCCCACCCCCCAATTTCACCCCCTCACCCACCAAAGAAAACAAAAAAGCAAACCACTAATCAAAATTCTCAATCCAACCACTGGTTCAAAATGGGGAATCTAGTTTAAGACTGCTACCTTTTTTACCAAAAATACTCAAACCTATATAAGAAGAAGCTTTAATAACTCACCTCAGCAAAAACTGATACAATTTTTGGAAGGTACTGATTGTTAGGACCCAGAAGTTCTCCATCTGACCTGCAAGCAGAAAAATATGGTAAAACGTAAAGACTTGATGGACATCAAAACATCATATGACATGTCAGCAAGTTTGAATTAACACAGATCGATGAATGTCAAAACATGTCAAGATCACTCAGATCAACCACCCATAGATCAAAGAAGCATGCAACTGGGTTAATGACAAAAATCACACTTTATTAGAAGGTATATATCAAGTTCTTTCTAATATTGGAATGAAATATTTAGCTGAAGGGATAGAGGATTCACATAACTAAATCCATCTAGCTTGGGATCAAGGTGCAGTTGTTGTCATTGCATATGTCAAACTTAATCCAAGATATGATCAACCAAACTGTATCACATAGCTCCATTTGGACTTCTAAAACCGCCTAAGTTACGATTTTGAAATGCTACTTCAAATATTTAGTCAGTTATAAGTAGCTTATTTTTTCCAGATATCAAGCAGTGCAGTTTATTTGCACACATGCAACTAACAATATTAATGATACCGGACAAGAGGGAGTTGCTTGGATGGTAAGGACCCCTCACCTCCAACCTTAAGGTTGTGGGTTCGAGTCACCAAAGGAGCAAAAAGGGTGGGAGCTCCTAGGGAGGGGTAATAACAAACAAAGAATATATATCTATTAATGATACCGATGCATGGTATTTGGAGCAACAGAAAATTGCTGAAAATAAGTTAAGACAGCATATTTTTCAACAGACCCAACACAATAGCTGGAAAATGCATGGCCTGTTCTTAAGAACTTGAAAAACAGAGGTTGATCCATATCCAGATTTTTCCACAATCTCCAAGGTAAGATAAAAGGCCAAAGGACAAAGAAAACTCATATAATACCTTTCAACCATTGAACAGAGTTGGTCATGAACAACCTTGGCCTCGATCAGGTCACCTTTTATAGGCAGGCAATTCAACCAAGCAGGAACAACCTGCCAAAAGTCATAAAGATAAGACATTTGAACAATTATAAAAGGGTACCAAGTAGTAGAGAAAAATGAATTCTCCACATTCAAAGGCTACATAGGTAAGATAAATTTTGACATGTGAGCACATGCACAATCGAGGACAGACTTAAAAGCAAGCGCACTTATACTCGGGAAAGTAACTACATCTCTGTATGATTATAAATAAAAGACAAACTGATGCTCGACCAAGATTTTGCCTCCGCAACTCAAATAAAAAAAGGCAACAATATGAGTTATTTATTGAAACTGTTTCATAGCCAGTCCAATAGTTTTTAGTCTGGCAAGTAACGACATCTCTGTATGATTATAAATAATAGAAGAAGTTACAAGCACTTGAGAAAATCACAAAGCAATGATTATGCTCTTTACGGTTTGATGCAAGCACTGAAAGTTGAGTACTCTATCTCAGGCATATCATAGTGATTTACACACAAGCATATCTAAAAGAAGCTCGGGATTTCCAGAAGAATATACCTGGGCTGAGTCAATACTGTCACGATGAAACTGACATATCTTCCCCAGTGCTGAAACAGCATTATCATATGCCATTACATTCTCGGGTTGAAGAGCATTGGGATGCCTTATAACTATGTTGAGCCTTGAAAGAGCCTCTGAATTAAGGTCATAAAATGAAATCGAGATAAGGACATGGTTTCCCACATTGAAAAACCCAAGCAAATAGTAAGAGAAAACAGTTTAAACACCATGGTCAACTATGTTATACCTCCAACAAGAGATTTGAAAACAGAACCCCCATATTCTGCACATACTCCAAGTCCATAAACAGCAGCCTGAAAAAACCATTGTTCTGATTTCAGAAAAATCTAACAGCATGTGCAACTTGTCTGAATAATGCTACAACCATTAAACGTATACAAACCTGCCGGACATCTGGGCTTTCGTCATTGCATGCTTCCAAAAGGAAAGGCAGATATGTGTCATAGTACCTATTTTGCAGGGGAAAAACAGTCAAATCTAATACTTGGAATACTAGCAGCTCAATTAAGATAAAGCCATATAAATAGACTTACTTTAGAGCTGCTTCACGGCACTGCTCTGCAATGTCATCAAAAATACAAATTGCAATTCGCCTTTCTTCAGCTGTTTTATCCTTGCCCTTAATGGATGTGGGAAAAGGATCAAGGAGAAAAAGAGTTATATAACGAAATGCAAACAGCATACAAGATGAGAGTTGTATCAAATAAGATGAGGTGATCCTTACCCACATAGGCATTAGATATGATGACAGTTCATCAAAGAAAGGCAAGAAAGCTGCCTTGAACGTCTTGATCAGTGTGCCTAATATTTCACCAACCTGATCAAAAGAGACAATGAGATTCGATTGGCCAGACATAATAGATTCCAATGTTTGAGATTTTTATCAAGATCCACCACTTCAACTTATCTATGAACTTCAATCTTATGTTAAACATACTTGGTCAAAAACTTCTTCTTCTTGCTCATTTTCCTCCTTGAGCAACTCACTTTCCTCGGCATCGAAGTCTTCAGCTTTGGCCCTCTCTGCACGTTCTCGTTTTCTACTTGAACTGGCTGTGATAACTTGTTTAATCTCTTCCACAATGCTTCGGACCTGACCTTCATCCAGGAGTGGTCCAGAGATCTGGAAAAGAACAGCAGAGCAGGATCCTTAAAAGATTAAACACCTTATGCACATGGAATATTGACAGAATCACATATTTCAAGATGCGTTTAGATTTTAGGCCTTGTGCAAGTTAAAAGATCATTTCACGGGTTTCTAGTCATTACTTCTGGAAGTCATGCTCTGGGTCTCCTAGTTCTCATGCCTTTCTCGTATGCAATCCACTTATTCTTCAATAGATAATGAATTTTACTACAAGCACATTATTACTTCTCTGACAAATTGTCAAGCTACAGAGCTACTACACACGCTTCTAGCTGTTCTTTAAATGGTAGTGTCTAGGCCACCAATAATATGATGATATCCAACTTAAACGAAGAAGCGGGGATTTATATAGCCGACCCCAACTTGATTGAAACAATGGCGTAGTAGTAGTTGTTGTTGATGATGATGTTCATGCCAGCTCGCAAGCACCTCAATACTCCCACTTCTAGCTTTTGACTAAACTAATGTGACAATATTATTCGGTAAACGAAACCTAATGAAACATTCAAACACCACAGCCTCAAGTGGCCTGTGAGCTGTCTAGATGTGCTTTTCATTTGGGTCGGGACATTCGGGGTGAGGGCAGAGAGGCTCTATGATATAAAGCCTCTTTTTCCATCAATCTAACATCAAGTTGAAAGAACTGTGAGTCACATTTTCTGGTTGCACTAAGTTTTCTATCAAGGTCTTCTGTAGAATTAGAATGTGCACCAGTCCATGCGTAAAAGGTATTTAACAAGATAATTAATCATGCACTATTGCATACAAATGAATCTCTAATTTCCCATGTGAGAGCCGTTATTCATTAGGTACATGTAATCAAGCCAACAGAAAGATTTTAAATGACTAAAAACAGTAAACATAAATGGCCATATAACAACCACAATGAGAATGAATGCTGCAGAAACCGACTTTCTCATCATACTTATCACTTAAAAAGAAAAATGGTTTGAAAAACACAAGCTTATAATGGTTAAAGCATCAAAAGAAATCAACAATCTTGAAAGATTAACCAACCTGCACACACTCATTCAATGCATCTAACATACTTGCACAGATTTCTGTATCAGGCTCCTGCACGAGATAGCAACTGAAATGTCAGAAAACTTTCAACCCTAACACATGTACAACAATCACTTTCTACAGAAGAAAGAACACCATGACAACAAATAACTAGTGAGGTCAACCTTATGCAATGCTTCAACCAAAGCTGGAATAATGTAGTCTGACAATTGCTTGACATAGGTCTCATTTCGGCCCTGAGCAATCCCTTTCTCTACAGCCAGTTTAGCAGAACGTAACAGCTCCGGCATTGCTATAAGCCAACACAAAATAAAATATCAGTCTTATCTGAAAAAAATTAATAATTGGAGAACTAAAGGAACCCAAAGGAAGGTATAGAAAAATAAGAAATCTCACCTGACACCGCCGCTTTCCTGACTTCCTCATGGAAATAGAATTTGAGAAGTGGAACTAACGTCGGAGCAACCTATTTAATGCATTAATATCCGTTGTTAAATGCACTTTAACTCAACAGCATGTGTGAAAGAAAATGCAAGTGATTGTTAATGCCAACCTGATCAATCCATGGGTAGAAACCTTCCTTCAGCTCATCAGCATAGCAGCATAGCATATTACAAGCTGTAGCCTTCTCCTCTAAGACACTTGTTTTGATGCCTATCCTTTTGTCCCCAAGAGTTATGGTCTCCATACTGCAAGACATGAATCTTAAATAAGATATGACGTAACTCCATAGAGTAACCAGTAACCACAAGTATGCTGCCGATACAATTCATACCATAAGAACAAAAACAGGAATAGGTCATAGACATCTACAATATATAGTTGAAGTTATTCCATGTCATAACTTCTATGTAAGAAAGAAGTTATCCACTTATCTAAATTGTATCAAGAAACATTGATGGTTTGATCCAAAAATGCAACATAAGCACGTTGTCGACTTGGCATGTGACCGTTGTTCTCCACAAACTATAATGTGAATAGACACAACATAAACCACACTAACCATGGGGCTGACATGTGCACAAGATCTACATGTATATTAATTATTTAGGCCAAATACATAGATTGCCATTCAAACTTGGCATGGATATCATTTAGACACCTTATCTTCAGCCATGACCAGTTGAACAAGTTCGGTTGAGAGATGTGTCTCTTGGATACAAAATGGATGTGGCAAACCATGTGTATCATACTCGGCTTTGAGTGTGTAGACATAGCTTCGCGCCTCTTTTTCAGCTAAATTTCTCATTTTCTTCTTAAAAAAATGAAAATTCCTAATTCTCCCACACTCTGCCATTATCTACTGTTTTTGGCCCATCAATTACAGTATCCAACTCTGAGTCTTCTTGAGCCTTCGGCAATGCTTTTCAAGTACCCTCCCTTCTTTTCTTCTCTTTTGTTTTTCTGATTTTACCCTCTTCATTTTTTCCCACTACTGATAATTTGTCCTTATTGGGTAATTAATACTTCGAGAGAGCATAGAAGGGATAAAACCAGCCACTCAAGAATTATTTTGTTCTTACTAAATAAATGTATCATGGTAAAGAATTACAGAGAAACTCATTTGCAATTTTTTGCCTTGATTTGGGTTATCTGGGATTGGACCTTGCAAAATTTCTTTCATTTTCGTGCTTACCATTTTGCACATTTAGGCTCTCCTCCTTGTCCATCGTTTGCCCAGTGATGAAGTCATTTTCACCTTGCCCACTTCGTCCATGTTTCTTGATCAGCTGGATTAGAATAACGTTCCTTGGTTTGTTCTAAATTTCTATGCCGGACGGGAAAAAGGAGTACGTTTAGTGATGGGGGATTGACAATTTGGGGTTGCAATGTTTAAAAAATTGGGATTCAAGCAAAGAAGAAATGCATGTGTAGTTGTTGCCTTGAATTTTTTCTTGATACAAGGATTCTATTTTTGGGATGAAGAAGGTCAAGAGAATATGGGTTACGGGCTGGAGAAGCATTTTTTCAAATGAGATTTTTTTATGGGATGACATGTTTTTTTTATATGACATGTGTCTTTTGTTTCATTGGCCATTGACACATTAATAGTGCGTATAAAATCGTGCGCTTGGTTTTGTTGACTGAGGGGTTCATGAGACACATTTTTGTCATGTAAAAGTGTTCAACTGCCTCTCTACCCTCTGAGGTAAGGGTAAGGCCTGCGTGTACCTCCTCAGACCGCACTTTGTTGTTGTTGAAAAAGTGTTCAACTGGTCACAAATAAAGGTAAGGTGTCTAGATGACATTTCGTGTCAGTTTAAGGGGCTATCTATGTATTTGGCCAATTATTTAGTGCTATGGAAAAACATTAGTAGATTTTTCTCCTTTCGAAAGCTATGGAAAATATTTCACCAATTTTATAATTGTCTAGAACATAAAATTCAAAATGACAAGTAATGCTAGCTCAGAGGAACTCAATCAGCAAGGAACTTCATAATTAGAGGTACAAGGAAAACTTCATTGAGAAAATCTTACCTATCATCATCTGAGTCATCAAGTTCATTGTCTGAATCTGCAGATGATATGGTCACGTCAGGCTTTAGTTGAGCAGACTGAAGTAAAGGAGGCATGACTACACTCATGTAAGGCAGGAAATCCTGTCCTAAGCACTTGCAAAGCCTGGCCCATGCCTACAATGATATCAAGAATATAGTGATGACAGTATTGAGATAAGTTCTGTGTCTGTGGAATCAAGGAATGCACCCAAACCTGCAACATATAACTAGTAGTAGGGTCATCCGTTTCCATTTGTGATCCTTGTAGTGACATAAGCACTTCCATAACCTGTAAAGACAATAAAGTTTCAAGTGTAAGCATAAATTAAGAGTCAGCATATGTACTATATTTCAGCTTTTAGCTGGCATACATCAATAAACTTTACTTCATCAAAAAAGTTCCAAGTGTAAGTAATGTGCTAAAAGTTGAACTGATCACAGAGAAATATATGAATGAGGGCCCGCTATTCCTAAGGGCATTAATAGTGAAAAATTAAAATCTTATTCATTAAAACTGGGCAACATTGTTCTAATTGTCATGCTGACCTGCTTAGCATCATCTCTGAATTTGTCTTTGCCAACAGCCATCCCAACCAAGCTTATGCACTCCATGGCTTTGGCTCGAAGCATACGATTAGATTTATCATTCGCACTTACCAGGATGGTTTTCAAATATGGCATTACAGCGTCATAGTACTTCTGGAAGTGCTCCTGTTGAATGTAATTTATTAGCAATTCTAGCCCAAAATGGAAGTCGAAATAAATGGAAGCAGAAAATTGTAACAAGTTAATACCTGTGATGAATCAGCCACCGAAGCCAAAGCAGTTAATGCTCCTTCTTGCACCATTTGTTTTCCGTTCTGCATTTCAGACAATAGCAAAGAGCAGAAAGAAATCATGAGCATCCATTTGCCAGTAGTAACTGATGTGAGTCATGACACCATATAATCTCGTGTGGATAGATTACCTGTAGAAGTACAAGTAGTTTGCTAACTATTCCATCTAAATAAGGTGTCAAAATTTCTGGTGTGCAGTTCTCACTGAAGTTGAGGACAGCTGATGCAGCATGTGCCTGTGAATTGAGGAAAAGAAAAAGGCAAAACCATAATTTAGCTGCATTGACAACAGACCAAGCTATCACAAGCATAAGCACCATAACCAACAGTAATGCATAATGATATGTTAAAAGCAGAAGCAGAAGAGAACTTTTGTGGTTAAGAAAATTCACCATCACCAATGATTAATCAGGTATTAAGAACATTCAGTTTCACCAAAGATTGATCAAACTATAGTCCCATATAAAATAATAAAGCAACTTATCATTCTTTCCACACGTGACAACAATCAGTTGCAGCTCAATCCAAATTATGTTGGGTTCAACCTAAGTGCCTGCTCCGCTCCTTTCGCACCTGTTTCATTTCATCACTGGATAACTTGTCCTTAAGGCAAATTAAGGGTTCTCCGGAAACTAGAGGTGCCTTTAAGAATCACTCTATCCAGTACAAGGACAAAAAAAAGTGGCTAACCAGAAATTTATAGGGAAAATAAAACTTTTGACCGAGTGCAAGTGTAACAAATAAAAACAGCTATATCACAATCTCAACTATTGGTGTCATCTATTAAGATCCTTTGTTCCCATTGTGTTCTTTCTTTAGATGGCAACAATCAATAATAAATAATCCAACAGGGATGAAAGCAATACAATAAGAAGTTAATACACTTTTTGATCTCATTATTAAGCATTATCTTACGCTGCTGTTCAGGAGGGGCATTTGACAAAGATACAGCATCTATAATTGGTTCACAAACCACTAGGACACACCTGGACTCGTGGATTTTGAAAATCATCCATAGCTGTTGCCAATGCTGGCAGTACTCTGCTGTGGTACTGCACTTGCAAATCTGGCCCCAGGTCAGTAGACAACTGGCCAATTGCATTAATAGCTGCCCACCTCACTCGAGGATGAGGATCTTGGAAACAGCTCAAAACCATGTTTACGACTTGCTCCAAATTCTTAATCATTACCTGTTACAGCCAAAAAGAAAAATAGAAAACCCACTGAATTAAAATCAACAAACAAAGCAAAAAAAACAAGACTTAAGTTGACAAACAGACAGAATCAGGACAGATGGCTGAGTGAAGTGTCTTCAACTCATAAATAAATACTTGCATGATTGGCACCAATGAGCAGTTCACAAGCCAACACTAGTCTAATAGCCCCAGCTAGTTGACTCTCGTGAAATTAACCAAAATGACCAATGAGCAGAAATAATAAATGAGATAAGTAACCATTCGGCAGTGAGAACAGAAACAAGTAAATGAACTAGCAATAAGCACCAAGTCTTTGCTACAATGTTCAATATAGATAAATCTAGAGTCATCAAAATTCACTCCCAATAAATACTCCCCAATCCATGCGTGATACGATATCTACCCCTTATAGAACATCCCAAAATGTTTGACACAATTCCATTCTATACAACTTTTACAATTTCAACAGTACATATTAATTATACTATTCAAAACATAACTTTGAGACTATCAGGCTAATATTTACTTTAACATGTTCTTCCTCTATCATCATATGATGTAAACACAAGAGAATAAACATCAGTTCTTTTCAAAGGTGGGGAGTTTGATTTTCCCCATTGGCCTATTAGCAGAATTCAGTTGAAAAAATTTCTATACTAACATAACAAACTAAACTCTCACATAACTTTGAATCGAGAGAGTACGAAGACAAAAAATGGAAATTTCATTAGTACCTTTGTGCAACCTTCGGCGATCTGAGCAAGTGCAATGAGCGCAGCATGGTGCTTTTGCCATTCGGGAGCAGCCAAGTAAGGAGGCAACTGCTCTGACGCAACAGGAACAATAGTACTACCACCCAAAGCAATCGCTAAACGATCCAAACACTCCTGACCGACACTGTAATTACTTGTTTCCCCTGCATCCTCGTGCTCAACTTCAGCACTATGCCAAACAGGTTCATCCTCAATATCAAGCAACATTTTCATCAAAATGGCAAACAACCTACTAATAAACTGAGGCAATTTCCTCATCATTCCAGGAGCCCTTTCCCTAGCCTCGGCCAACGTAATAACAAATTCAATAGCCAAATGCCTCGTCCCCTCTTCTAAACTCTCGGCCTCAGCTATTTGCAACATTGCACCCACAACATCAACAAGCTGCCTCCTCAAAAACCTAGGCTCAGTACCCGCCAATTCAATCAACAATTCCAAAGCTTCTTGTGCAGTAGCCTCTTGTCCACTATTCAAAGCCTCGGTCAAGGTCTTCATCATTGCAGGCAATAGATCCTGAAACCTATCCCTGTCATTTGAGCTCGATAAACACTGAATAAAATTAATCACAGCACTTAAACCCGCAATCCTGACATCAGGATTTGGGGAGTTATTCAATGTCTGCATAAACACTGAATGCAAGTCCTTAATATAGGGAACTAACATCTCTCCAACGTATTGAGCTAATAAAGCAAAGATCAAGAAGGCAGATTCCTGTAATTTAGGTAAGTCTGAAGTAACACATTGAAACATAAAGGGTAACAATTCAGGCCATTTGTTTTCGGGGAGAATTGAAGAAGCAAGTTCTGAAACGGTGTCGCAAAGCTTCTTGATGATGGATTTTGATTCTTCGCGTTGGATACATGTGAGAAGGACTGTTTTGATACCGGACTGAGTAGATTCACTGAGGCGCGGCCAGATGAAAGAGTCATCTCTGGTGAGCAACTTACGGAGGAGGATTGTGGACATGGCACGGGCTTCGTGGTGAGGGGAAGAGGTGAGAAGATTGGCGAGCTTGAGAGCGAGTGAATTGGGATCGTTTTGCTTGATGAGATTGAAGATTGACTCGGCCTGAGATCGTTGCTCGTTGGAAGCTGACATTAGATGGGAAATTAGGGTTTCGAATGGTGCTGAATCGGGTCCGAGGATTGCAGCCAGTTGAGCTTGCTCGGCAGCCATGGCGAAAGAGTAAGAGAGGTGGATGTGTGGATATGGCTGTAGAGAAGGGTGGCTGGCTGGCTGGCTGGCTGGCTGCTGCGCTTTGCGAAATTGGGGTTTCTCTTACACAGACAACTGTGTGTCGCTATGAATATATAGAGGCGTGATATACACACTGCCGCTCTCCTTGGACTACGCGGAAATAGACAGAGTTGGGAATTGGGAGGGTTTTTGGTTTTTTGAATTTTTTATTCATTAAATTAAAAAAAAGGACAAAATAAAGGTTACTTTTTTTTCTCTCCAAAAATAAATGTTACTAACAAGGTCATATGTTTAGTGGGAGGTAAATCATTATGTCTATTTTTAGCAAATAAGAAATACAATTATGAAAAGGCTTTGATATTTTAAAGTAATATATTTAAAGAAATAGAATTTCTTCTTCTACTGAATTTAAGTTGTGTGGCTTATAAATCTTTTTTTCATTTAGTTTATTTTTTTAATCTACTAACAAAATAAAGATTGTATTGACAATAGAGGCAAGAATAGTTTGAGCAAATTCAAGTTTTTTTTGAAATTTTGGATTATGAATAGAATTTTGAATTTGAATTTGATTGCGGATTTTGGATTTCGAATTAAAGGATATAAATTCTTATAGCATGTTTGGTAAATTTTCTGCAAAGACAAAAGTGCTTATTTTAGAAAGTTGAAGCGTTTGATCAACCTTTTTGAAAAATATGATAAGTGTTTTAGAGTAGTAGTAGAAGTTACTTTTTAGAAGTGACAAAAATAATTTTTTCACAAAAATACTTTTAGGACCTTGGCCAAGTACAAATTTTGCTCTAAAATTGACAAAAATAATTTTTAAAGTGATTAGCGAAATACAAATTACTTTTATCCAATTTCAAGAAGCACTTTCGGCAACAAAAAAAAATACTACTCAAAATAAGTAAATTTTGAAAGTTTAATTTAAAAAATTATTTATTGATTGACATGATTTTACTATGTTTGGACTTATTAAATCTAGAGTCTGGAACCTAAATGATGGACGGAAAAAAAAAGTAACCAAAATAACATGAAAAAAAAACTTAACAAAATCATAGCGCACTAAATTAGTGTGCTATATAAGTTCCAATAAAGGACCAGGCTTAACGATTGTTATGGCCTATGAATTTATATAGCACACTAAATTAGTGCACTATATGTAGAAAATATTAGCTCTTCAACTGTTTGATTTTTTTTGTAGTTTAAGTTTATAAAGTTTAATTTTTTGGTTAGGTTTAATTAGTGTGTTATAGGGTTTATTCGTCCATTTTATTTTGTGCTGATTATTTAACTCGATAATTATTAGTTAGGTTTATATAATAATAAATTTGTCAAATAAATATGTGAACCAATTATTAGTTAGTTATTTCGAATATGTGAATATCTTTATTTTTTACTATTAATTAGAATGTTATACAAGTTGCTAAAAAATAAATAATAATAATAATAATAATAATAATAATAATATTTACGCATCATTAAGGAATAGATTAGCAAAAAATATAATATTTACTTAAACTATACAAAATAATAACATATATAAATCAATGGGTTTTCACATTGCGAAGGTCTTATACTACTTTTCGGCTTAAGAATCATACGCATTCCTGCCCCACCCTCACCCTCGCCCTTGCCCTCATCCCCATCCCCCTCCTTCCTCCTCTGTGGTCGAGGAAGTATATATTATAGCAATCACGCTTAAAGTATAAATGAAAGGAGTGGAACAAAGTGTCGCTTCGGGAATATTAACAAGAGGATGCTCCACGACATGATTGTCTGCTCCGTCATGTTTCTCTCCCTTTCTCTTTTTTTTTACTGCAGTAATAGGAATAGCCTTTCTTTTCTGTTTCTCAAGTATCAATCTAGACAACATGGTATTGCGGATCTAACATTCTCATCCTCCTTTGAAGATGAAAGGTCGTAGGCGCCGAACTACGAACCTGAAAATCATATAAAAAAGAGTATTAATTTAAACTAATATTAAATGATATTAAAATGAGTACTAATTTAAAGTTATATGAAAAATATTAACCTTGTGTCAACGAAATTCGGTGTAGGCTATGGATCCTGGGTGGTTGCATGAGCAGAATCCTAGACGACCTCGTCTCCTGAATGAAATTCATGATGGATGAACTATGATAAAGAAGATAGTGAGTATATTTTTATATTTAAAATAAGTATTTAAATTTGCAAATATTAATCGACATATCTGCTATAAGCTCATCAATATCGATCGATAGCAGAAACTCAAACGTCTATTTCCTCTAAATCTCGAGGAAGTTGCCCATCTAAGTCTTTGCGAAGAGCGTCCCAATTCATATTATCAAGCGATGAGATGTAAACTTTCTGATTCAATTGAGAGGAAGAAGATGGTGTAAATTTTTATGTTGGAGTTGACAGTAATGGATCGACAGCTGGAGTAAGAGGTGAATCTGGAATAGGAGTTGGCGCTGGCTGTGGTTGTCGTTATGGCTCTGGAACTGGAGCTGGAGCTATAGGCTCATTGCCAGGCTCATCAAACATGTGCATGTCGCCTCCTCGATCACCTCCTCGACACACCCGTCCTCCTCAATGTTCATGTCCACGTTCACGCCCTAGAGGCACAATGGGTGGCGAGTGGTACTCACCAGCTGGTCATTAAATAAAAATATAAAAAAAGGAAAATTTTAAAGGTTACCTTTTTTTTCTCCAAAAATAAAGGTTACTAATAAGGTCACGATTAGATATGTTTGGTAAGAGGTAAATCATTTGCATCAATTATTTAGCAAATAAGATATACAATCATAAAAAGGCTTTGATATTTTGAAGTAATATATTTAAAGAAATATAGTTTCTTCTACTACTAAACTTAAGTCGTGTGTTGGACATTTTTTTTAATTTAATTTCTTTTTCTATCATACCAACAAAATAAAGATTGTGTAGACAGTAGAGGGGGAATAGTTTGGGCAAATTCAAGTTTTTAAAATTTTTAGATTATGGATAGAATTTCAAAATTTGTAAATTTGATTGTGAATTTTTGATTTCGAATTTTGGAATATAATTTTCTATAGCATGTTTGGTAATTTCTAAAAAGTTAAAAGTGCTTAATCTAGAGAGTTGAGGCGTCTGACCAAGTCTTTAGAAAGAGAAAAAATAATAGTAAGTGTTTTAGAGTAGTAGCAAAAGTTATTTTTCAGAACTCACAAAAATAATTTTTTTCAAAAAGACTTTTGGGACCTCGACCAAGCGCAAAATTTGCTCTAATATTAATAAAAATAGTTTTCAAATTGATTAGCGAAACACAAACTATTTTTATAATTTCAAAGCTCTTTAAATAAAATAAAAACTTCTCAAAATGAGCAGATTTTGAAAGTTTGATTTTAAAATATTATTTATTGGTTGACATGGTTTCAATATGTCTGGACTTGTTAATCTACAATCTTAATCCTTTTATTGTTAGGAATTTCCTAGATGATAATTTCATTGCTTGCATGAATACTTTATTTGGATGATTATCGTGGGCAGGAGAAAAATTTAAGGTAATTTGACATGAATGCTTTATTTGTATGTTCATTTTTGTAAAAGGAAGAAAAAGCTCAACTTCTAGGTTCAATATTGAAACCCAAAATAACCAAAACAATTAATCTGAAATCCTGATCCAAGTCCATTGGGCTGGGAAATTTGGATCTCAAATCACCAAGTAGGTGATCGACTTACTAGCCTAATTTAGATCATTTTTTACGTTGTTTGTCCTACTTTTTCATCCTTTATCCCTTTTATATAATATAGGAGACATATACTATATCTCAAGCAAGTAGGACGTTGAAATAAATAACTCATCCCCGTAGAATGTCCACACAAGTAGGACATTTACGCTATTAGGTGAAGCACATAGGTGACTTACTTTGTCTCGTATTCATATTACTTTCAAATCTTATTACCTTTAAATATTTCTCTTACTTTTGTACCCTTGAACACTTATACTTTAGTCTCAATATAAATCTCCCTTTTTTCAAGGCCCAATTAATCTTATCGACACAACTTAATCATAAGCATGTGACTTGACCGTAAGTGAAAATCCCGCCGATAGTTCCTTCTTCAAACTCACATAACTTTACAAAAATCACAGCGCACTAAATTAGTGCGCTACATAAGTTTCAATAATGGACCAAGCTTAACGATCGTTATGAGCAATGGACTTATATAGCACACTAAATTAGTGCACTATATGTAAAAAATATTAGCCCTTCAACAGTTTGATTTTTTTTTGTAGTTTAGGTTTATAAAGTTCAATTTTTAGGTTAGGTTTAATTAGTGTGTTATAGGATTATTCGTCCATTTTATTTTGTGCTGATTATTTAACTCGATAATTATTAGTTAGTTGTTTTAAGTATTATAATAATGAATTTGTTAAATAAATATATGAACCAATTATTAGTTAGTTATTTCGAATATGTGAAGATCTTTATTTTTTACTATTAATTAGAATGTCACACAAGTTGCAAAAAATGAATAATAATAATAATAACAATATTTACTCATCATTAAGAAATACATTAGCAAAAAATATAATATTTACTTAAACTATACAAAATAATAACATATATAAATCAATGGGTTTTCACATGACGGAGGTCTTATACAACTTTTTGGCCTAAGAATCATACACGCTCCTGCCCCACCCTCGCCCTCATCCCCATCTCCCTCCTTCCTCCTCTTAACACGAGGATGCTCCATGGCATGATCATTTGCTCCGTCATGCCTCTTTCCCTTTCTCTTTTTTTTACTGCAGTAATAGGGATGGCCTTTCTTTTCTGCTTCTCAACTATCAATCTAGACAACATAGCATCGCGGATCTAACATTCTCATCCTCCTTTGAAGATGAGAGGTCGTAGGCGCCAAATTACGAACATGAAAATCATATAAAAAAGAGTATTAATTTAAACTAATATTAAACGATATAAAAATGAGTATTAATTTAAAGTTATATAAAAAATACTAACCTAGTGTCGACGGAATTCGGTGTAGGTTGTGGATCCTGGGTGGTTGCATGAGCAAAATCCTAGACGATCTCGTCTCCTGAATGAAATTCATGATGGATGAACTCTGATAAAAAAAAATACTGAGTATATTTTTATATTTAAAATAAGTATTTAAATTTTTAAATACTAACTGACATATCTGCTAGAAGATCATCAATTTTTATCAATAGCAGAAACGCAAACGTCTATCTCCTTTAAATCTCGAGGAAGTTGCCCATCTAAGTCTTTGCGAAAAGCGTCCCAATTCATATTATCAAGCGCTATGAGATGTAAGCTTCCTGACTTGGTTGAGAGGAAGATGATGGTGTAAATTTTTATGTTGGAGTTGATAATAATGGATCGACAGTTAGAGTTAGAGGTGAATCTGGAATAGGAGTTGGCGCTGGCTGTGGTTGTCGTTGTAGCTCTGGAACTATAGTTGTAGCTATAGGCTCATTGCCGGGCTCATCAAACATGTGCATGTCGCCTCCTGACCACCTTCTCGACACATCCGTCCTCCTAAATGTCCATGTCCACGTCCACGCCCTAGAGGCACAATGGGTGACGAGTGATACTCACCTGCTGGTCATTAAATAAAAATATAAAAAAATAAATATTAAAGGTTACATTTTTTTCCTCCAAAAATAAAGGTTACTAATAAAGCCACGATTAGATATGTTTGGTAAGAAGTAAATCATTATATCAATTTTTTAGCAAATAAGAAATACAATCATAAAAAGGCTTTGATATTTTGAAGTAATATATTTAAAGAAATATAGTTTCTTCTTCTACTAAACTTAAGTCGTGTGGCTGGACGTTTTTTTAATTTTGTTTCTTTTTTTTTATCACACCAACAAAATAAAGATTGTGTAGACAGTAGATGGGAAATAGTTTCGGCAAATTCAAGTTTTTCAAATTTTCAAATTATGGATAAAATTTTGAATTTAGTATTCAAAATTTGCAAATTTGATTGCGGATTTTAATTTCGAATTTTGGGATATAAATTTTTATGACATGTTTGGTGATTTCTGAAAAGTATGAGGTGCTTATTCTAGAGAGTTGAGGTGTTTGACCAAGTCTTTAGAGAAAAAATAAATAGTAGTAAGTGTTTTTGAGTAATAGTAAAAGTTATTTTTCAGAAGTGACAAAAATATTTTTTTTTCTGAAAAACACTTTTGGGACCTCGACCAAGCGCATAATTTGCTCTAATATTGACAAAAATATTTTTCTAATTGATTAGCGAAATGCAAATTACTTTTATTCAATTTCAAAAAGCTCTTTAAACAAACAAAAAATTCTCAAAATGAGCAGATTTTGAAAGTTTGATTTAAGAAGATTATTTATTGGTTGACATGATTTCAATATGTTTGGACTTGTTAAATCTATAATCTTAATGCCGTTATTGTTAGGAATTTCCTAGACGATGATTTCATTGCTCGCATAAATACTTTATTTGGATGATTATCGTGGGCAGGAGAAATTTTTAAGGTAATTTAACATGAATACTTTATTTGTATGTTCATTTTTGTAAAAGGAAGAAAAAGCCAACTTCTAGGCTTAATATTGAAACCCAAAATAACCAAATCGATTAATCTGAAATCCTGATCCAAGTCCATTGGACTGGTGAAATTTGGGCCTCAAATCACCAAGTAGGTGATCCACCCACTAGCCTAATTTAGATCATTTTTTGCCTTGTTTGTCCTACATTTTCATCCTTTATCCCTTTTATATAATATAGGATACATATACTAGTATCTCAAGCAAGTAGGATGTTGAAATAAATAACTCATCCCCGTAGAATGTCCAAACAAGTAGGACATTTACGCTAGTAGGTGAAGAACATAGGTGACTTACTTTGTCTCGTATTCATATTACTTTCAAATCTTATTACCTTTAAATATTTCTCCTACTTTTGTACCCTTGAACACTTATACTTTAGTCTCAAGGGGACCAGCGCTTCTACTCCTCCACCGAGGAGCCGTTCTTGGTCTTTTTTCCTTCGATCCGTGGAAAGATATACTCTGGGGTTTTAGATTTATTTATATGAAGTATGAAGGAAAGGGACCGTTTGGTCCTCTATATAAATCTCCCTTTTTTCAAGGCCCAATTAATCTTATCGACACAACTTAATCATAAGCATGTGACTTGACCGTAAGTGAAAATCCCGCCAATAGTTCCTTCTTCAAACTCACAAAGCTTTACAAAAATCACAGCGCACTAAATTAGTGCGCTATATAAGTTTCAATAATGGACCAAGCTTAACGATCGTTATGAGCAATGGACTTATATAGCACACTAAATTAGTGCACTATATGTAAAAAATAATAGCCCTTCAACAATTTGATTTTTTTTTGTAGTTTAGGTTTATAAAGTTCAATTTTTAGGTTAGGTTTAATTAGTGTGTTATAGGATTTATTCGTCCATTTTATTTTGTGCTGATTATTTAACTCGATAATTATTAGTTAGTTGTTTTAAGTATTATAATAATAAATTTGTTAAATAAATATGTGAACAAATTATTAGTTAGTTATTTCGAATATGTGAAGATCTTTATTTTTTACTATTAATTAGAATGTCACACAAGTTGCTAAAAAATGAATAATAATAACAATAATATTTACTCATCATTGAGGAATAGATTAGCAAAAAATATAATATTTACTTAAACTATACAAAATAATAACATATATAAATCAATGGGTTTCCACATGGCGGAGGTCTTATACTACTTTTCGGCGTAAGAATCATACGCACTCCTGCCCCACCCTCGCCCTCATCCCTATCCCCTTCTTCCTCCTCTTAACATAAGGATGCTCCACGGTATGATCGTCTGTTCCGTCATGTCTCTTTCCCTTTCTCTTTTTCTTACTGCAGTAATAGGGATGGCCTTTTTTTTTTGTTTCTCAACTATCAATCTAGACAACATGACATTACATATCTGACATTCTCATCCTCCTTTGAAGATGAGAGGTCGTAGGCGCCGAATTACGAACCTGAAAATCATATAAAAAAGTGTATTAATTTAAATTAATATTAAACGATATAAAAATGAGTACTAATTTAAAGTTATATGAAAAATTCTAACCTTTTGTCGACGAAATTCTGTGTAGGCTGTGGATCATGAGTGGTTGCATGAGCGAAATTCTAGGCGACCTTGCCTCCTGAATGAAATTCATGAAGGATGAACTCTGATAAAAAATTAGTGAGTATATTTTTATATTTAAAATAAGTATTTAAATTTTTAAATACTGACTGACATATCTGCTAGAAGCTCATCAATGTCGATCGATAGCAGAAATTCAATTGTCTATCTCCTCTAAATCTCAAGGAAGCTGCCCATCTAAGTCTCTGCAAAAAGCGTCCCAATTCATATTATCAAGTGATGAGATGTAAGCTTTCTGACTCGGTTGAGAGGAAGATGATGGTGTAAATTTTTATATTGGAGTTGATAGTAATGGATCGGCAGCTCGAGTTAGAGGTGAATCTGGGATAGGAATTGGCGCTGACTGTGGTTGTCGTTGTGACTCTGAAACTGGAGTTGGAGCTATAGGCTCATTATCGGGTTCATCAAACATGTGCATGTCGCCTCCTCGACACACCTGTCCTCCTCGATGTCCATGTCCACGTCCACGCCCTAGAGGCACAATGGGTGGCGAGTGGTACTCACCTGCTGGTCATTAAATAAGAATATAAAAAAAGGAAAATATTAAAGGTTACCTTTTTTTTCTCCAAAAATAAAGGTTACTAATAAGGTCACGATTAGATATGTTTGGTAAGAGGTAAATCATTATGTCGATTTTTTAGCAAATAAGAAATACAATCATAAAAAGGCTTTGATATTTTGAAGTAATATATTTAAAGAAATATAGTTTCTTCTTCTACTAAATTTAAGTCGTGTGGTTGGACGTTTTTTTTTTAATTTAGTTTCTTTTTTTCTATCATACCAACAAAATAAAGATTGTGTAGACAGTAGAGGGGGAATAGTGTGGGCAAATTCAAGTTTTTTGAATTTTTAGATTATGGATAGAATTTTAAATTTAGTATTCAAAATTTGCAAATTTGATTGCGAATTTTTTATTTTGAATTTTGGGATATAAATTTTTATAGCATGTTTGGTAATTTCTGAAAAGTCGGTAGTGCTTATTCTAGAGAGTTGAGGTGTTAGAGAAAAAAAAAATAGTAGTAAGTGTTTTATAGTAGTAGTAAAAGTTATTTTTCAAAAGTGACAAAAATAATTTTTTTCCAAAAACACTTTTGGGACCTCGATCTAGCGCAAAATTTGCTCTAATATTGACAAAAATAGTTTTCAAATTGAATAGCGAAACACAAACTACTTTTATTCAATTTCAAAAAGCTCTTTAAACAAAAAAAACACTTCTCAAAATGAGCAGATTTTGAAAATTTGATTTTAAAAAATTATTTATTGGTTGACATGGTTTCAATATGTCTGGACTTGTTAAATCTACAATCTTAATGCTTTTATTGTTAGGAATTTCCTAGATGATGATTTCATTGTTTGCATGAATACTTTATTTGGATGATTATCGTGGGCAGGAGAAAATTTTAAGGTAATTTGACATGAATACTTTATTTGTATGTTCATTTTTGTAAAAGGAAGAGAAAGCTCAACTTCTAGGCTGAATATTGAAACCCGAAATAACCAAATCGATTAATCTGAAATCCTGATCCAAGTCCATTGGGCTGGTGAAATTTGGGCCTCAAATCACCAAGTAGGTGATCCACCTACTAGCCTAATTTAGACCATTTTTGGTCTTGTTTGTCCTACTTTTTCATCCTTTATCACTTTTATATAATATAGGATACATATACTAGTATCTCAAGTAAGTAGGACGTTGAAATAAATAACTCATCCCGTAGAATGTCCAAACAAGTAGGACATTTACGCTAGTAGGTGAAGCATAAAGGTGACTTACTTTTTCTCGTATTCATATTACTTTCAAATCTTATTACCTTTAAATATTTTTCTTACTTTTGTACCCCTGAACACTTATACTTTAGTCTCAATAAAAATCTCCCTTTTTTCAAGGCCCAATTAATCTTATCGACACAACTTAATCATAAGCATGTGACTTGACCGTAAGTAAAAATCTTGCCGATAGTGCCTTCTTCAAACTCACATAACTTTATTTCTAGCTATTAAATGGACAATCTGTTTGCTTTGTTGGAAACTAGACTCAAATATCTTTAAATTGATAGCTAGCACACCCTCTAACTCTTCATATGTGGGAAGATATGCTCATTCAAACTTCAAAGTCACGTGATTTGCTAGATCACTTGAAATGACTCTCTATAAGTTATCCCTTTTTACTTAAACTTCCGTTTTACAATTTTTGTTGGCCTAAAACTTTTGGTTTTGCATCTCAAACACCCTCATGTATATGTTTCATAAAATAATTATCCACCTATATCCTCATTTACTCAGCTTCATACTAATTCATCGCCACTAGACTAGTCGTATGTTAACACAGAGTATTACAAGTAGCACTGATAGTTCGGGTCCCAAGAAATTCAGATGCATTTTGAGTCGTTGTTTGAAAAGTTAGAAGTTGTGACCTAGAGTTGACTTCGATCAAAATGCATTTATAACAATCTCCGTTGGAGAATTTGATGATTCTATTGAGTCCGGAATGTCGATTTTAGTATAGCAGCATAGTTAATTTGTGTTCTCGGAGTTCTGAATGAATTTCGAGGGTCTATTTGGTGAATTTTTTGGTTAATTTCCATTGTTGGTGCACCAGTTCTAGTGCAGAGGAATTTTCCTCTTCGCGTTCGCGACAGACCTCTCCCGTTCGTGAAGGTCTGAGAAAATTGGTCATTGCGAATGCGATGACTTGCTCACAATCGCAAAGAAGGGATCGAGTCAGGTTGGGGTCCGTTGTCACCCTCCACGAATGTGATAGGCCATCGAAAGCATGTCAAAAGTCATTACTTTAAATGCGATTCAACAAATTCCTTTCATAGGCAAAAACACGTTTTCATACATATATCATAATATAAATCAAAGTACGAGGACTCGCTGGAAGCTTGTCTCGCACGCGCATAAAGTCCTATTCAAAACCTACTTGTAGACTGAAGTATGTTTAAAAAGAGACATACGTGAAAAATGAACGTTCTTCAAGAGAAAGTTTTTCTTAAATTAGATATACCTCAATCCCGCTAATAAACCTTATGTGCTACCCCAATGTTCAATAATCGACCTCTAGAGTTCGTCCTCATAATATCCCCTCATAGCTACTGAATTTAGTGCTTGGGATCTATGGATTTGTATAATAATTGCGTGTTAATTCGTGATAGAAAGATGTTATAATCACGAGGATTGATTAAGAACTCACCTTAGATATTTGGAAGAATCCCTAGAGTGTTTTCTCTCCAAAAAAGTCGTCCAAAATGAAGGAGTATGTAAAAAAATCGACCTAGCACGTAATTTTAGAGCACAATCCAGAGTTGACTGGGAAAGCAGCTATGTGCACCATGATGGCCATCGCACCGAACCTGGCTTCGTGCCGCGTGGTCCATTGTGAGGACCTTTAGTGCGATGGACCTCGTGCCGCGTGGTCCATCACGAGGAACTTCTGGGAGATAATCCTCGCGTCACGTTGCCTCATATCTCGAAAACTTAGATGAATTTTTAAATGCTCAACTTTTGGTAATATGCTCATAACTTTTCATACGGAGTTCAGATTGGCAAATAGTTTGAAATGTCGAAATCAAACTCGATTTCCCCCCAATTAGGATAAGTATCTCACTTCACACATGAAATTATTTATAATTTTGGTTGAATCACGCACATTTAGCTAGTTTCAACATAACCCGAACTAACGGAGTGTTACATGTTTGTCATTATGGAATAACATATGTTTTCCAAAATAGGAAGGGGGCTTAGGATTTAGGTCTATGTTTGATATATCCAGGGCTATCTTTGTTAAACTATGGTGGAGGTTCAGAACTGGTAGATCACTATGGACAAATTTATGTTGAACAAATATTGTAAAAAACATATTCCAATACTAGTGCAATGGAAAGGGGGCTCACAAGTATGAAAAAATAATGCTGGAGAATAGGGAGATTATTGAAAAGGAGATGTGGTGGGAGCCTAGAAGTGGAACATACTGCATATGGTTTGATAACTAGAAAAAATTGGGAACTCCACATCAACAATACAGTTTGGTGTTCAAATAGACCAAACAGTGGAAGATATTGAGGAATTTATGAAGGATGGGGGATGGAAGTGTGACAGAATACAACAATTTCTCCCAACAAATATAGTGGAGCATGTTAAACAAAATCGTACTAACATGAAAATATATAATTAGTGGGATCATCCATGGTAGATGTGGACAAATTCAGGTTAATTTACTGTAAGTCGTGCTTGGGATCTCATGAGGAGTAGAGACAGTGAGTCGCGATACTTTGAAAAAATATGGGTGAAAAGGTTGTCGTTTAAGAATCTCTTTTTTCTTGTGGAGACTATGGAAAGCTAAAGTGTCTATCATGAAGTTTTGGCCAGAATTGATTTCTTAGTAGTATAAAGATGTTATTGTTGTACTAATCCTCAACAGGAAACAATGAACCATCTTTTCCTCTTAGGTGACTTTGCAATAAAGGTATGGAAACATTTTACTACTGTAACAGGACTACAGGGGTCTTTTGTGCAAGTATGACAGGCTATCACCAGATGGTGGGAGGCTAAGGGTAATGCCAAATTACAGACCATATACCAGGTTGTTTTTGCAATAATATTATGGCATATATGGAAGAAGAGGGACATAGTTGTGTATGGAGGCTCATATACTTATAATAAAGTCATTCATTTCACTAGCAATAACATTCACTCTTTACAAAGTCAAGATATCCATGGATGAAGAATATTCCAATTGCTTGGCCTCAGCTGGTTCAATATTTGGAAGAATATAAATGATGATTGGATGCAAGTTGGTTTATTGGAATAATCCTCCCATAGGATGAATAAAATGCAACTTTGATGGTGCATCTAGAGGAAATCCAGGAGGTAACTCTACAACCTTTTGTATTAGGAATTCTAAAGGTGACTTGATCAATGCTAAGGGAAGAAGGATACCTGATTCTACCAATATAGTTGTTGAAGCTAATGCTATTAAGGAGGGTCTGAAATACTGTGTTGATAATCAGTTACTACCTGTAATCATGGAAACTGACTCCTTAATTGTGAAGAAACATACTGGAGGGAACTTGGGAGATGCCTTGGAATGTGGTTATGAAGGTTAAGATCATCAACACTTTGAGAAGAGTCAAGACAATGCAAATAGTCCACGTGTTGAGAGAAGGAAACACCCTGACAATTTTTTTTTACTAACTTAGCTTTTGATTTTGCAGGTACTTTCCATTTTACTACATTTCAGAAACTACCTTCTGAAGAAAAAGAAAATCCTAAATCTGGACAAGGCTAAAACTCCCTACACCAGATCAAGAACTATTAGAATAAGGGAATGATATTGAAGATCAGGGTCATCAACAACAATAGCAAGCAGAAACATTTTACAAATTGAAGTATCTAGAGTAGTCAGCAAACTCAGATTATGAAACTGAAAATGGCTTACCAGACTCATCATTAGATCCTTTCTAATGTGTGGTATTAACATCATGTATGTTCATTCTATTAAAAGGGAATTAATAGTGAGAAAGGAAAGTCCATACATTAGTTTAATCTTCAAGTTGGATCAAACTAATATGATTTCAGGGCATAAAAAGCTGAAATTGGTAAAATGCATTATTGTTTTTCTTTTCCTGAATAACATTCAACTGATTTTGATTCCATAGCACCTGGTGAAACTATGAAGGTGTTCATAGATGGCATCAAACCAAGGCAGCTCGACCTGCGCCATAACCAATTTTAGTTTATTACGTTACTTTTGTGGGTTTTTTTCCAGTTCTTTTGCAGAAAGTTGGAGCTGTTCTCCATGTTTCTTTTCTTGTATGTTTCTTGTTTTGTTTTTGTGGCTTTCGTTGTAAGACTCTTGCTTGATTTTATTTATTATTTATATAACCAGTAGCTATACTGGTTTTTGATTTATAAAAAAGGTAATCAACAATTAAATTCTCAAAGTAATGTTAAATGTCCGATTATTCAAACTTTTGAAATTTGTTCATTTTGGGAATTGTCTCTGTCAAAATGGATTTACGAAAATACTTGAGGAGAATATGAGTTTGTGTTAGGTCAAATTGAAATATGCTATTGTTAGATAGTTTGTGTTTGATTAATAGCTTCAACAGTGCTTTCATTAGGAAAAAGAGACATATAAAGGTTCCTTTTATGATTAATATTATATGAATGGATGAAATCAATTCCAGTAGTTGTAACGCCTCAGAAAATATCACATTAATGTTTAGTACCTAAAGCGTGCTATATGGTTGCATGCCGAAATAGGCTATGGACTACTATAAATCAATTAAGCATGATAATAAGTTTAGGAGGTGTATTTGAAGTGATATTGGGTCTAAGGAGAGCCCTTGAGCCAAGCCAAGTTGCAAGCTACACAACATACTAAAGTTTTAAATGAGTATACACAAGCCCAATTCTAAAACATAACTCTCAATCTATAAAGAGTTACGATGACCTATATATCACATTAAAGTCCTTTGAGTCTAGTTTCTACTGCCACAAACATTCATCAATTCGTGTTTTGTACAAAAAATTATGCTCATTTTACCGGACACTTCCCCGTCTGCGCGCTCGGCTGCAGACTTTTCACTGTCGGAGCTCACAAATTTGGCATGTGGCAGCATGCTTCTTACTGACAAATGAATAGTTTCACATTACCAACTGACAGAAGCATCTTTACTGCACAATACCATGATTTGTTTGTCTTCTCTATTTTCTTTTGCCCTCATTATTGTTCAAGTGATAGGCCTTGCACAACTTTGTATCATATATTGTATTGGTTTTTTGGGTATGAAAATAGTGAAGAATCTTGGAATCAATAAAAGTAATATACGGGAAAATCTTAGTAGCTCAATTGGTTGACTACCTGAATTTTCACCTTTTTGGTGAGAGTTCAATTCCCCAGGCTTATAATCTCTTCCCCTACCTTTTAATAAAAGTAATATACTGCGTCCAAGCTTAGCATTTAGTTCTCTGTTTACAGAGTGCTTATATGTGCTTATTGTGCAGGTATACGTACATCCCATTCAAAGGGCTTGGATTTAGACTAAAACTTGAAACTTAGCATCATTAGATGTTGGATAATTTCAGCTGCATTACCATTACGAGTTCTGTAGGCACGCGAGCTAAGGAGATGTGCTACAATTAATTTCTTAAGTCATAACTCAATCAATATGGCATTTTGGAACAGGCTGCAATAATTTTCTCAAAATTGTGTTCCCTATCAATTAGGCATTGCCACATTGACCAACATCATCTAGATGAAGCTGTGTTCGCAAAACGAAAAAGGATATAGATCACGTAGAGAAAGGTTTAGACGTTATGCAGAAGGTATAATACCCGCAAAGCACATATTGTTCTGGTTGAAAGAGGCCTTCTGCAATAAAGTTGGCTGCACCAATAAAGATAGATGAGGTCTTGATGTGGAATAAGAACAGTATCGTGGTAATGCCACACTTTAGAAAACGAAATTTATGGAGCACCCAATAAAAGTGCACACAAGGATCATAACAAAGTTTTGAGAAACATTTGCTGTGTCCACCAAATAAAGGTTGTACATACTAGTCACCCTCGAAAATTTATGCCAAGCATATCTTCCTTTCAAATTTTCTACATCTTCAAGTTCACTGACATGCTTCAGAATAACATAGTTTAATGTTCATTAGACAAGTTCCAGAGATGTCAGATCAAAGGCATATCTGCTGTCTCACATGCTCAAGGATTCATTGTTTAATTTAAGTCCTTACACATTATGATACATGTGGACATCCTCGGCAGGTAAAATAGAATTTTCTTTTTAGCTCCTTCTAATAATTAGAATTGCTAAAGACCTAGAAGACATCAAAACAGAATTATAGATTCCAGAAATGCTTCCAATGCCACATTGCTATCAGAATAAAGACATAATCCAAAGTACCAGTTTCGAGGCTTCACGATAAAGAGAATAAAGTACTGGCACTTACTAGTAAGTAATAATACGAAGCTCAAGCTGCTATGTACCTGGACAAAGTGTATCACTACAATTACCAGGAACCTCATATATATCTATAACTATACTACCAAAGCCTATGCATCCAACTGATGCAATAAGAAACTTTTAGGTAGCTATTGACCAAAAAGCAGAACATAAGACTGATAAAACAGTAAGGTAGAATAATGCAAAAACTAACTTGTTGCCAAGAGTATCATCTGGGCAGCCATTTATTTTTAGGTGCAAGGACTTCATCTGCGGTGCTCACACATTTGGCATGTGGAAGCATGCTTCTTATTGAGAAATGTACATTTTTCGCATTCCCAACTGCCAGAAGCATCTTCACTGCACATTAGGCATGTCGTGGTAGAGCCAGCATTCAGAAATGTGCACGAATCGCATGCCCAACCTTCCAAATCATCAATCAAATTTTGTGTTAATGAAGCTCCTGTGGCAGAAGTTGCCTCTCCTAAGTCGTCATCATCCAACTTTATGATTAAGGATGCCCCAGCATTTGTGGTCCTGCGCTTTTTCCCACCACCTACTCTGCTGCTGCTCCCAGCCACATGTGGAGTTTTAGACACAGTGAGGTTGTTGCTTCCAGTCACATGTGCATTTGCCAAGTTTTTCACAGTGCCTCCTCCAATGTTCATTAACTTGCTGCCCCCAGCTAGCTGTAAATTACTCGAGCCGGTTGTGCCACTCATCCCAGCTAGATGTAAAAATTGTGAACCCATAGTGTAACTCCTTGCTGCTACAGGTGCATCTTTTGATCCCATAAATTTGCCCCCAGCTAGCTGTAAATTACTCGAGCCGGTTGTGCTGCTCATCCCAGCTAGTGGTGAAAATTGAGAGCCCATAGTGTAACTCTTTGCTGCTACAGGTGCATCTTTTGATCCCATATATTTGCTGCCCCCAGCTTCAAGTGGATTTTTTGCTGTTCTCAAGGTTTTGTCTCCACTTATAACAAGATTCTTGGAGCTATTCGTATTTCCTCCACCAGCAACTAAGACATGTTTCGAGCTTGTAGTGCTATTAGTGCTAGGCAGTTTTGCATTTCTAATTCTCATGAGGGTCATTAATTTATCAGCTCTTTCCTTGAAGAGCGTTCTGTCCCGGGCCAGTACCAAATTTTTCGTGTTCGTTCTTTTGCTGCTCACAGCTGCATTTTTGGAGCTCGTTGCTATGTTACCAAGAGCTCCTTGCGAATCTACATCTTCAAGACCATTCTCAAGTGCTCTAACTAAATTCTCGAAGTAATTCTTAGTCACACTAGTCAGACCAGTAAGCTTTATACGGAAATCATCAAATGTTTTGGAATTACCTTCTTCGACATTCAGGTAAATCTCCAGTTCCTTCTCTGCACAAAGGTGAAGCCTCTCCAAACCAGCCTCTGCCTGGCCTTGCAAGTACTCAAAAAATTGCCTTTTCGTGAGCTCCTCATCAGGCAAGTAAAACCCATAAGCATAAGTCCACTTCAACACTCTCCTACATTCAACAATCTGCTTCCAGGCTTCTAATATGAACTTCAATTGTGTCTCAGGCATGGACTGCAATTCACTCAGCTCCTTAACATTCACTTCCCCCATTCTCCTCAAATCTTGTACAGCTTTTCTCCTTGACTTCTCATTAGCAGCCCATCTCTCGTAATAATGTGTGTACTTCTCAATAGATTGCTTGGCCATTTCTTTCTTTAGCTCATCTTCGTTCCCTGGCTTGTACTTGTTACATGGATTATACCCATGAATTGCCCAAGAATTAAGGCACAGCCAACAAAATTGATACTTGCAAGGGTCTCGACAAGTCATTCGCATACACCCTTCATTCTTTTCAATAGGCCTCTTGCATTTAGGACAAGCCTTTGTGTAAGCCAGAATCCAATTCGTGTTCTCCGATTCTGCATTATTTTTCTCCATCCACTTAACCACCATATCACAATCAACGGGACGATGCGCTTCCTCTGTACAACTCCAACAAAAATAATTCGAACAACCACATATAACTTCACAATTATCACTCCCTATATCAAATTCAACAGCGAAATTGCATCCTGGAGCAGGACACCACTTAATCTTCCTGTTTTCCTCAACATAAGAACGAAAAAGAAATCCATAATACTTGTTTTTATCATCATCGGACGTTAATTGATCGATCATATCCTGTAAGACGGCAACTTTACAAGATGGTTCTGGACATCGCAAATTCAAACATCCAGGACCATCAGCTATTGAATTGCAAACATACCCTTGCCAACATTCAACACAGAATAGATGACCGCAAGCAGACGTCAAAATTCCATCAGAAGAATAATCTTCAAAGCAAATTCCACAAGTTACCTCCTTTGATTCCTGAAATTGAACAACGTTTACCTGTTTTTTCAAGCCAACAGCTTCTCGAACACTGGATTCATCGGCAAACCATTCTTCGTGAACTTTATTAACACTCCAGTTATACCGACGGAGTAAAGCGGATGCCTCAGTTTTGGAAACTGAGAGAACAGAGGAAACTTTAGAGATATCATCGTCCATGAGACGACGGATATCATCGTCGGACAAAACGACATAGTTTTTGTCAGGGGGAAGATCATCGGAATCATTATCGATGATGTCATCGCCGCCGGAGGAGTCAGCGTCACTGTCTCCACCGTTGATGAGGCCGTCGTCGTAGAAGTCATCGCCGGTGGACTCAACGTCGCTTCCATCGTACATGTCGACGTCGGTCTCCATGATCAAAATTGAGAAGGATTTTATAAGGTAAAAAAGTTAAAGAGAAGAACAATTAAATAAAGAGAAGTAAACCAAGTTAAAAGGGGGAGCTGAGTGAAAGTATAATCCTATTGTTCTACGGAACAGAATTTTAGCCCTAAAATACTTATTTTTAAGATGGTTGAAATCCGCATAGTGATTGGACAAGGTTTTGCATATTTTTTGCATATTTCGTGGAAATATGGGCCTACTATTTTTTTAAAAAAATCAAAAGAACTGTGGGCCTACTATGTTGATGTGGCAAAAACTAGGATAAATTACATAAAAGATTAAATATTTTTATAATATATATGAATTCTCTTAGTATTACTTTATTTTAATTACTTAATATATCACATGTTAACAAAAACCTTTACTCTTTGCATTAGATACATCACATACCCAATCAGCCGTATCTCCCTTCAAACACACCGCAAATCTCACGCCATCCAAATTCAAATCACCTAAAATCACGATTAATCGCGTTTTTTCCTCTTTCTCTTTCTGTTCTTCCTTTTGGTATCAGAGAGACTTGTGGGTTAGTTTGGGTGTTGTGGAGGATTTGAAGGAAGAGAGATGGAGTAAACTGTGAGGAAGAAAGTTTGAGGTTCTTGAGAAGTGAATGCTAGTGATTTGTTTGTCTTTGCAAGAGAATAGAGAAAATTTGGAAAAACTAATTGGGTTTGTTTGAATTGGGTTCTCCTATCTTGAGGCTTTTGTGTTGTTACAGTACTTGCTATTGCGATTAATTTCTGGAAGAGAAAGAGAGCTCTAGAGGCAATGGTCATTCACTATCTGTGTTGTTTCTTCTTCTTCTTCCATCAAAAGTTCTTACGAGACAACTTTGATATTAAATACATATATTTTTGGATACATGTATGAAATTGATACTGAATACATCAATTAATATGGATATATTAGATGAAATTGATATTGGATATTGTGTTTCTTTTTTTTTTCTTCTTCTTCTAAGTGTGTATCTATACACACATACATGTATCAAAAGTTCCGACATGACAACTTTTGATAGTAGATACATGTATTTTGGATATAACATATAAAGTTGATACTTAATACATAAAACTAATACTAATTATATATAAACAGATACATGAAATTAATACTACGTGCATATAAACAAATACATAAAATAAATATTAGATACATGTAAACAAATACATGAAATTAATACTAGATAGATATAAGCATACACTAGATGAAATTTGATGAGTGCTGACACCAGATTGTATTTGGATACACTCTATAAAATTGAAAATAGATACATTAAAGTAATGAATTTATTATTTTAAAGAATAACAAAGATGAAATTAATCAAATTACATAACTAAGTGATGTGCCGCCATTTTACGGCACTTTCGACTCCTTTTAACTAAGAACAATCGTACGTTTTCAAGCAACCGTCGTCGTTTTTGATGTGTTTATGGTGTATTTTCAGGAAATAGGAACAAACATGGAAACGGAAGGAAATACGAGCAAAAAGACGTTCTGGATAAGAGTGACGGTCCGAGTGACGGACCGTCACCCAAGCCACCAAGATGAAACGCACTCCTCGAATGCAGTTTTCACCCTATATACATGTAAGTCGTCACCTGGTGGACGACTTACCTGAAAATTCATCATAAAACGCATATAAACTTGTAAGTCGTCACCTGGTGGACGACTTACCTGGAAATTCTCCTGAAAACTCACTGTTTAGCAGTGACGGTTCAAGTGACGGCCCGTCAAGCTTGTGACGGTCCGTCACCCAAACCGTCAAGTTAAGGCAGAACGCGACACGGATTCCGAACGTTTTTGGGTTTATTTCCTGGACTCCTATAAATACCCTATGTTAGGTTTATTTTAGTCATTGTCGAATATTATTCTTTAGTTGTTCACCCAATAGTTTTAGCATAGTTTTTAGTCGGTTTTGAGAGCAACAACACGTTTTTCTCTTCTTGAATTCATGTTCTTGAATCGTTCTTGGGATCTTGTTTTCTTGTTCTTGGATTATTGAAGGGTATTTTCATCATATTGTAAGAATCTTCTTTCCTTTATTATGAATTTCTTCTTTTATTCTTCGAGCATGAGTAACTAAAACTCCCGCAACTAGGGTTGTGGGAGCCATGGCTAAAGTAGCGATATAGATTCCGGGTAGCGACGGGTTCAATTTACATGTAGTCACGTTGTTAATCATACTTTATGTCACGTTTTCTAGTGGTTGCAAACATTAGAACATGCCTAGGTTTAATTTGCTTGAGTAAAGAGATTAAAACTGGGAAACTTGATTAACGACAAGGATTCGAGACTACCAACTCTCGTCTTAATGATTCATGCCGTAACTGGAGTAATCTACTTGATGTTTAGGATTGAAAGCTAAAAAGCACATCTTTTCGAGGTCGAGAGAATAGAAAAGGAAATTTATTTATTTGGTCGAGAGACGTTTAGACGATACAAGTGACGCAATCACATCGTGACACGCATATAGAAAGAACCCGGTTAAGCCTAAAATCGACATTATGACAACGCCATGGTGAACACGTCCCTAGTTCATTCTCTCCTACTGATTACTTCTCTACAATATTGTTGCTTTTGTTCACGTTGATTACAAAACCCCCCCTTTTATTTACCGGAAACTATTGACCATTAGTCACATATTTCACTAAAGACTTAATCTTCACCATATTCTCTGTGGGATTCGACCCCAACCTTGTTGGGTTCTTTACTTGACTACGACTGCTTACGCTTCTTTAATTAGAGGTGTAGTTTGGGCTTTATCAAAAAGTGGCGCCGTTGCCGGGGAATACGGTTGTTAATTAAGTCTGGTGTGTTTATTTGACTCTTAGTCATAATTTCCTGCTTTTATTTTTGTTTGTTGTTTTTGTTTTTGATAGGGTACAGATTTGTGCATGCCAAGTACCCGGCACTCGGGGGAATCAACAGTACCTTACGACCCCGAGCTTGCTAGAACATTGAGGCGGAATATGGCCGCACAACTAGAGGCAGCGAGGATCGCTGCAGAACTGCAGGCCCAACAAAATCTGAATGCTGGTGGTCTGCAGGATGATATTGCACGGAATGATGACGATCTCGACTTAGATGGAGCTGGCGCTACGGGCGCCATTGTTCTACCACCGCTACCACCCGGAGCCAAGTTCAACATCACTAGCACGATGATCCAGCTGCTGAACTTGAGAGGAGTGTTCCGCGGTGCCGCTGGGGATGATCCAAACCAGCACCTAATGAATTTCGTGGGCATATGCAAGTCGTTCGAACTGCCGGGCGTGAGTCAGACAGCGATCAGGCTCAGGTTATTTCCGTTGTCTCTGTCTGATGAGGCAGCGTTGTGGTTGACAGAGCTGACCCCCGACTCTATCGCAACGTGGGGTGAGTTGAGAGGAGCTTTCCTAGAAAGGTTCTTTCCTCCCTCTCGGATGATACAGTTGAGGGACGAGATTAGCAACTTCAGTCAGCAACCTCACGAAGCACTACACGAGACTTGGTTGCGATTCAAAAAGAAGATAACCCAATGCCCGAACCATCAATTGACCGATAACTTCTTGATGCAAACGTTCTACCGGGCACTGAATTCGGCTACCAAGCCGACATTAGACAACGCAGCAGGTGGTGCATTCATGGGTCTCACCTTTGTTGAGGCCACAACTACTTTGGACAGGCTCACCAGAACCAATAGGGCCTGGCATACACGAGATTCAGAGGTTGCAGCTAGCACCTATACCGTTGGTATGTCAGCAGAGCAGCGTAGGAAAGAGGAGGAGCGCGATCAAGACATGGCGCATCTGAAAACGCAGTTGGACCTACTGACCAAGCACTTGTTCTCAGGAGGTATGGAGAAGGTACAAGCGGTGGGTTCCCAAGGTATGGAGACTGAGGAGGCAAATTACTTGGGGGGGTTCCAGGCCAATGGCCAGGGAAACCAAGGTCGGAACTACCAGAGAGACAACCACTATGAGAAAGATGGTTACAGAGATCGCGATCAAGGTAGCTGGAGGAATAACACCGATAGAGGTGGGTTGTATGTACCACCTGGTAATCGGGACAAAGCTGGCAATGAGGCAGGGACTTCCAAGCTGGAGAGCATGATGGCAAAGATGCTGCTGAAGGTGGAATCGACTGACTCTGGGGTAAAGGAGATGAGGACTGAGTTATCAACGTTGAGTCAGGTAGTAGAGTCACATTCCACCGCGATCAAGCAGTTGGAGCAGCAAGTGGGGAAAATCTTGGCATCTCTGAACCAAAGGAAGACAGGTACATTGCCGAGTGACACTACTCATCCGAGGAATGACGCTAGCTGTATGGCGATCACCACAAGAAGCGGCAAAACGTTACCGGAATCATATCCGATAATTCAGACTCAAGGTGATGTTGTGGATGATGAAGAGGCGGTAGAGGAGGAAACTCAAACGCCCGCGAAGAAAAGCAAGGAAGCTGAAAAGCTTCCAACTATGATGTCGCGACCACCACCTCCTTTCCCACAGCGCCTAAAGAAGAAAGCTGACGATGGTAAGTTCCTGAACTTCATGACCATGCTGAAGCAAATTTCAATAAACATACCATTGGTGGAAGCGCTGGAACAAATGCCCGGTTATGCCAAGTTCATGAAGGGCTTGATTACAAAGAAGAGGTCGGTAAGTTTTGAACCGGAAGACAACCTCCACCACTGCAGCGCTCTTTCTTCAAGGTCGTTGGTCGAAAAGAAGGAAGATCCAGGTGCGTTTACTGTTCCCTGCACTGTTGGGAAGCTCAACTTCGGGAAAGCCTTGTGTGATCTGGGTGCTAGCATCAACTTGATGCCGCTAGCCGTCTATAAACAACTGGGTTTGGGAGCTCCTAAACCAACGTCCATAAGAGTGATGATGGCTGACCGCTCAGTAAAGCGACCTGTGGGAATATTGTCTGATGTGCTAGTAAAGATCGGTAAGCTTATTTTCCCAGCTGACTTTGTGATCTTGGATTGCGAAGTGGATTTCGAAGTTCCCATAATCTTGGGACGACCATTGCTAGCCACAGCAAGAGCCTTGGTTGACATGGAGAAAAACGAACTGACCTTCAGGCTGAACAATGAAATGGTCAAGTTCGATGTGTCCAGAGTGATGAAGCAACCAAGTGACATGAGGGTAGTCGCGGTCATCAATGCTATTGAGGAAGTCCCTGCTGATGTGTATCTTGAGGAGAAAGGTTGTGTGGAAACCCGAGCTGTTATGAGAGTAAAGTCGCGATCGCAAAAGAACGAGCAGATAAAGGAAAGCGGTGAAAGATCAAGAAAACGAAAACACCGAAAGAGAATCTGCAAAGAAAGAGCGAAGAAATTATCGCGGCTAGCGATGGAGCCCAAAGAGGAAGCTGGAACGCCACACTCCATCGAGTTCTCGTGTTTTGGAGACCCTGGCGGTCTCCAACATCATTCCAGATTCTGAGTCCGATCGACTTCACAGGTATTCCTTTCTCTCACAGTTTTTCGCTTTCACATGTATGCATTGGGGACAATGCATGAGTCTAAGTTGAGGGTGTTGGGAAACCTGTGAGTCACCACTGAGGGTTTTTGTTGCCGTGTTTCTTTTCCCTCCGGTGTGCTATCTAGTAGAACCGGCATGTTTAGGTTGTTTATTTTAAATTTGTTTTTAGTGTCTATAGCAAAGCATGCGATTTCTTATCAAAGTAGCGCCCCTTTAAAAAAAATTTAAATTTTTTTTCTGGTTTTGAGCTTATGTTGAAATGATTGACTGTCTGGATCCTTGTATGTCATGGTGTGATTATGAGTAGAATGAGTATGCTTAAGCCGAGCTGTTGTTTGATAGTTGGTAGCGATATAGTTTCTTGGTGCCAAGAGTGTGTGAGATTATTGTTATAAATTCCTACTCTGTGCATGCATCTAGAACTTGCCCGGTCTATTTTGTTAAGTTTGAAGTTTGGTTGCTTAGGAAAGGATCACAGGCCCTTTTTGTGTGCAGTCCACTTAACCCAAAAGACCGTCCAAATATAAATAATCCCTTTTTGATCCCTGTTTGAGCCATAATTAACCTTGTTCTTTCAATAACCTGTCACCATTCCTGTTTAACTTTGAATCCCTATTTTGGCCCTGGTCCTTCCTTGGACATCGTGCACCTCAACTCAGGCAATCAACCTAAGTTGAGGGTGGCTACTATAGAGGTAAACCCTGTTTGGCCCTGGTCCTTCCATGGACATTGTGCACCTCAACCCAGGCAATCAGCCTAAGTTGAGGGTGGCTACTATAGAGGTGAATGACAAGAAGAAGAGGATAGTAAAGATTGGTTGTGAATAGAGTGAAAATTCGGGTGTGTGCCTAAGAAAAGAAAGAAAAAAGAGATGAAAAAGATCGAAAAAGAAATAAAAAGAATTGTCAAAATAAAGAGGTCGCACCTGTAGCTAGAAAGAAGGAAATAAAAAGGTGAATAAGGATGGACAAAGTAAGATATGTGGTAATAAGACGTCGGTAGTTCCAAGGAGGGCTTAGTCACTAACCCCTAAATGTATCCTACCTGCACCTGAAGCCTCATTACAAGCCTAAACAAGTCCTGTAGTGATCCTGAGCGGCTTTCTGAAGAACTGAAATAGAATAGTAAGGGCAAGCCTATGGAATCGCATGTGCATTATTTGAAATCGTTTGTGAGTGTGAGCGCTTACCTAGTCCCAAATCTTGTGTGTGGGATTTCTTTGTGGTGAGGGCACCAAGATTTCTGTGTTGTCTATTGATTGTTAGGATAGCTGCACGTGTGTATGTAGAATGTTCTATCATATCGGAATGACATGTTTGGATCCTTGCAAGTTAGTGTGTCATACATTTGTGTGCTATGAGGGAGCTGGATTTAATGAACTAATAAATGACTATGAGTTGCTATAGACACGAGTTTGTGTTCTTAGTTGAGTCGTCGTATTATTTTTTTATGTCATGTTGCTTGAGGACAAGCGAACGTTTTAAGTTGAGGGTGTTGATGTGCCACCATTTTACGGCACTTTCGACTCCTTTTAACTAAGAACAATCGTACGTTTTCAAGCAACCGTCGTCGTTTTTGATGTGTTTATGGTGTATTTTCAGGAAATAGGAACAAACATGGAAACGGAAGGAAATACGAGCAAAAAGACGTTCTGGATAAGAGTGACGGTCCGAGTGACGGACCGTCAAGCTCGTGACGGACCGTCACCCAAGCCACCAAGATGAAACGCACTCCTCGAATGCAGGTTTTACCCTATATACATGTAAGTCGTCACCTGGTGGACGACTTACCTGAAAATTCATCATAAAACGCATATAAACTTGTAAGTCGTCACCTGGTGGACGACTTACCTGGAAATTCTCCTGAAAACTCACTGTTTAGCAGTGACGGTTCAAGTGACGGCCCGTCAAGCTTGTGCCGGTCCGTCACCCAAACCGTCAAGTTAAGGCAGAACGCGACACGGATTCCGAACGTTTTTGGGTTTATTTCCTGGACTCCTATAAATACCCTATGTTAGGTTTATTTTAGTCATTGTCGATTTATTCAATTACCAATTCTTACCCAATAGTTTTAGGAGAGTTTTAAGCGAGACTTTGAGAGCAACAACACGTTTTCTTTCTTGAAATTGTGTTCTTGATTCGTTCTTGAGTTCTTGGTTTTTCTTGTTCTTGGATTATTGAAGGGTATTTTCATCATATTGTAAGAATCTTCTTTCCTTATTATGAATTTCTTCTTTTATTCTTCGAGCATGAGTAACTAAAACTCCCGCAACTAGGGTTGTGGGAGCCATGGCTAAAAGTAGCGATATAGATTCCGGGTAGCGACGGGTTCAATTTACATGTAGTCACGTTGTTAATCATACTTTATGTCACGTTTTCTAGTGGTTGCAAACATTAGAACATGCCTAGGTTTAATTTGCTTGAGTAAAGAGATTAAAACCGGGAAACTTGATTAACGACAAGGATTCGAGACTACCAACTCTCGTCTTAATGATTAATGCCGTAACTGGATTAATCTACTTGATGTTTAGGATTGAAAGCTAAAAAACACATCTTTTCGAGGTCGAGAGAATAGAAAAGGAAATTTGTTTATTTGGTCGAGAGACGTTTAGACGATACAATTGACGCAATCACATCGTGACACGCATATAGAAAGAACCCGGTTAAGCCTAGAATCGACATTGTTACAACGCCATGGTGAACACGTCCCTAGTTCATTCTCTCCTACTGATTACTTCTCTACAATATTGTTGCTTTTGTTCACGTTGATTACAAAACCCCCCCTTTATTTACCGGAAACTATTGACCATTAGTCACATATTTCACTAAAGACTTAATCTTCACCATATTCTCTGTGGGATTCGACCCCAACCTTGTTGGGTTCTTTACTTGACTACGACCGCTTACGCTTCTTTAATTAGAAGTGTAGTTTGGGCGTTATCACTAAGGTACATGTTTTCATTAATCTCTTGATTTTTGCCTCATATTAAAGAATTTTATTACCGAAAATATCTTCAGTTATCGAAATTAGTTGCACATGTATCTTCGATACATGTGACAGTGTGAGAATGGTATGTATCCGGATGCCTAAAAAGTGGTAAAAAAATATAATTTGATAAACTAGTATTTTAAGGAGTAATTAGGCTCTACAGTAGTGGGTTTTTATGTAAGTTACCCCAAAAACTATCTTTTTTTTTTTAGGAAAAAGGGTCTGATATACTTCTCAACTTTATGATTTAGAGTTGATACACACCTCGTTAAAAAATGGCTCAGATATACCCTTGCTACTATATAGATAGCCCAGATATACTCCTGTTATTATACAAATGGCCCAGATATACCTTTTTGGCTAACGAAAATGAAAAATCGATTTTAAATTTTATTTATTTTTTATTTTTTGTTAAAATAAAATTCATATAGGGGTATCTTGATGATCAAATTTATTTTTCACTTATCTTCTTGTAAAATCTATCATAGATGCCCTTATTTTTTTACAGATACAAAAAATAAATTACAATATGATCGCAAAAAAAATTAGTTTTATATATTTTTTCTCTTTTATACCACTCCCACTTCTTTCTTTTTATTTCTCATATTTTCACACTAAAGAATGAAAGAAAAAAATAAGAACAAAATACTCAGATAATGATAAGCAAATAGATCCATAAGTGAGATATTTAAAATTTAAACTTGTCGTAGAATCAAAGAAGTTAAAAAGAATCACGTGCGAGAAAGATCAAATATACCCCTGAACTTTGTGAGAAAGATTAAATATACCCCTAAATGAATTTATTTTAATATAAAATAAAAATTAATTTAAAATTAAATTTTTCACTTTCGTTAGTCGAGAAAGGTATATGTGAGACATTTGTATGACGGTAGGGGTACGTGTAAATCATTTTTTTAATAAGGAGTATATCAGCTATAAATCGCAAAGTTAAGGAGTATATCAGGCCATTTTCCCTTTGTTTTATTTTTCTTCACGAAAAGTGAGGTTCTTTGCATTTTGTAGCTTAATGTATATACTAATTATAACTTGCATCCTATTCTTTATTTTTCTCAATTTGCCTCCTAACCTATTTTTTTAAGTGAAATTATAATACTACACAGTGTATCTAAAGATTTTTTATTAGTAAAAAAAAATCCTCAAAAGGGGAGAAATACAATTAAAGAGGGCTAAGATTTACCTTATCAATCTTAATAAAATAATGAACCTCTACTAATTAACAAGTGTGCAAAAAATAAGAGCTAGAGAGAACTAGGTACTCTATAATCATAACAGAGTTTATAATACACTCTATGATGATATTACATTTGATAATGCTAAAGTATTAAAATACTATAAAATCAAGAAGAAAAAGTTGAGTTATCAACCTCAAACTTCCTTTTACAAATGTAAGAAATAAAACGAAGAGATGACCCATCTAGTGTAACTTGATTTAGTTGTTCCTTGTCTTCTTCTTCTCCTTCTTCTTCAATCATGTGAAAATTCCTCATACCTTCTTGAACTTGTTGAATTTGTTGAAGTTATTGACATTGTCACCTTATTGCCAAATTTTTTGATAGTTTTCTTGGGATAAATTTCTCAGATATTTTATCATTCTAACTCTTTTTTCTATGCCTTTTTCACTTCTTTGTCGCCTAAAAGAGATTTGTCTCTGTAGCTGCATCAGCATAACATGCATCCAATATATCTTCTTCATCTCCCTTTTCAAAAATATCCTCACCTTGTAAATTAACAAAGCTATTTGGAGAGGCTATATTACTTCCAACCAATAGTAGAGTTATTCCCCATAACTTACAATTATTTATTTAAATTAATAGGAGGGATGAACATCAATTCTCCAAAAAGTTAGAACTCATCAATGCATTAAGTGTTGAGTTTCTTTAAAGGTTAAGCCTTAAAAGAGATATAATGTGAATTGAAAAATAGTGGAAAATAAAATGAAGGAAAAGTAAATTTTTTAACTAAAGTCATTTGTACCACATTGGTGAGAAAGAGGATTTTTTTTTTGTGTTTATATTAAGAAACACTCTTTCTAGCTCTTAAAGAGTTGATAAAAGAGTCTCCCATCACGTCGTCATCACATCGTTCACTCGGCTCGGCCTCGGCAAGTGATTGATTGATAAATTTTTTTGGACAAAATTTATTTTTTATTTTCACTAATTAATTTTCTTTAAACTAAAATTAATTCACGCAAAATATTTAATTAAATTTGCAGAATAATTTTCAACAACCACCAGTCACCTCTCTTTCGAATGCACTTGTTCAGTCACTACCCTTTCGAACAAATACATTCACACCTGTTAGTGACTATAAATTTTTAGAGGTTTTAACTCATTTCTCACTCACTGAAAGAAAATAAAAATTCTCCTTTTTGAAAAGAAAGCAGACATAATTTTTTCTTCATCTTCTGCAAAGTTTTTTTTCATGTTCAAAACAGTATGTACCGTGTGATTAACTTTGTTTATTGAGGTCGCTGAAGTTCTGCAATTTTGATTGTCAGCATTGCAGAATAGTGTTACATTCAATCTTGAGAGGAATTAATCCAAACTTTGGACAATTGTAAGGGGATTGAATTCTTTAAGGAAACACAGTTTTATGTGGGCTTAAAACTTTAATTTTCTGTTATTAGTTTTGTTTTTGATCTTGCACGAATAACAAACTTAAAGAATTTAATTTATATTTTATTTCATCTTATATTCTGTTTGTTTCTTATTAACTTGGTTCGAAGTCATAAAAACTTCATCAAGTTAATAAAATATTTTTTTTAACTTAATTTGAAGAATATAAAAACTTCATCAAGTTAACAAAAAAATTTATTCTATATGTTTAATTCTATCTATATTTTTTCAAATAGAAATGGGAGAGCCAACTGCTAATGTAAATGCTTCTGGTTCTGGAGCACCAAATGTTGTTTCATAAAGTCGTTCCACGCCTATGATTACAATGACAGCGGCATAAAAACCTGAAAAATTTTTGGGCATAGATTTTAAACTTTGGCAACAAAAGATGTTCTTCTATCTGACCATACTTAGTTTGCAGAGGTTCATCACTGAAGATGTTCCAGTCCTGTCAGAAAAAACTCATGATAATGAATGATTTATCGTGATGGATGCATGGAATCTGTAATGACCCTTCCGGTCATTTACGCATTTTTGCCTTTCTTGTACTGTTAGAGCTTGCCTGTAGTGGCCCCAAGTTATTTCTGGCTTGCTGGGATGGGCAGTTCATTGCCCGAGCCACCTGATTGGTCTTTTTGTCCATTCTTGGTTTTAGAGCTCTAGACCTTTGAAATCGTTGACTTCGGTCAATATTCTTGGTGACCATGCTCGGAATTGAATTTCGATGGTTTCGTTAGCTTCAGAGAATGGGCTTTGGTCTAGAGGGACCTTTGATCGGGACCGGGAGCTTTTCAACTTAGAATTCTTTCTCATTCTGTGTTTTTAAGCTAATTGGGCTTGTTGGGTTGACTTTGGTCAACATTTGGAGAAGACGGCCTCGAATGAAAATTTTGTTAGTGCCGCTAGCTCCAAAATGCCGAGTTTGTGTTAGTTAGTTGGTTGGTTCGGGTTCCGAATGAGCCGGGATCATTTCGGGTGTTTGGTTGGCATTAACTAGTGTTGAATTGGGTCAACATTCTTCCGAAACTACCTCGTAGGGAAGTTTCATTGATTCCATTGAGTCCGAAACATCATTTCCACTCTAATAGCATATTTGGTTCTTAAGTATCGGGTTCTGATTGTGTCCGGAATGCCCCGATGAATTTTTCAAAAGTTGTAGATTTTGCTGCAGGTTCAGGCCTCAGGCCTTAATCGCGATCGCGATTCCTTTCTGTCGCGATTGCAATGAAGCACCTGGTCCTTTGCTCTTCGCGATCGCGACCCTCCTTGTTTGGCTGGCTTAGGGGGTTGGCAGGTATATGGGTTGTTCCCATAGTCTCCCTCAATTTCTTGTCCGGTTGGGTTGTTTTATTGTCTCCCGGTTCCAGTTGGAATGAACTTCAATCGTAGTTCTCTGGATGAGCTCTTGATTTTGGTATTGTGATTGAGTTTGGCTTTAGCATATTCGACTAAGTGTTGACCGTAGCCTCGTGGTTGAGTTGCATTCATATCATATTGGGCGAGTTGGGCATCCGACCTGTTCTTCTCCTGCTTTATTTAGTTTGGCAATATAGATGTGAGAACTAAGGTAATGGCTCCAGTTTTTTATTTGAGAGGGAGTTTGTAAGGTTCAGTATATGCTACGGGAAGGTTTTGTTTGGTTGAAAAAGAAGGGTGATGACTCCTTGCTTGTGCTTGTGTGTTCTAGTAGCTGACTGAGGTGGCGTTTGAGAGATGGCTTGGGGCTGTGTGTTGGTGACCTAATTCGACCATCTACAGATTGCAGTGTCTTTTCCTTCAATCAGTTTGGGGTTCAGTAAGATCTAAAGATTGGGAAAATCGTGTATTCATGGCCTAGTTGGCTTCAGTTCCGATGGGTTCATTAGCAGCATATGGGTTCGACAGAGGTAGTGGGTGCGGGCAACTTAGCTTCTTTACTTCAGTTTTGGATGAGGCTGTTGGCCTTGGACACCTAATCTTTGGCTAACCTCTGTATTAGGCTGGATATTCCTGATTTCAGTGGTGCTCTTCATAGTGCAAAGTTTCTTCCATCTTGGTTGGGAAGATGCAGTGGCGTAAGTTCCAAATTCAGCGGTGGTGTATGCTTTATGTGGTCAGCTTGTGCGAGTTGTGACTAGCAGGGTTATTTTTGAAGTTCTAATGATACTTAGAGGCTGGTGGTCACTATTCATTTATCGAGGATTTGAAAGCTTGTGTAGTCGATTCTTTCGGGGTTGTTGTTTATGTCGGGTTGCAATGTTGGTTAGACTCAGCCAGTATAGGCCAGAAGTTTGGTATGATATATGCTTCAAAATGGTTGGTTGTGTGCAGATCCGGTAGTGCGGTCGATTCGAGCCAAAGGGATGAGTTGAAGTTATATGCAAATTTCTATGGCTAGATGGCAACTTTGAACCCCAGGACCCTTTTTCCTTTGCCTTTGGGGTGTTTTGACTTGATATTTGTGGTATGTAGACTTCTTCCCGAGTTGAGATTTGTAAAGCAAGTTTAAGTTCGAATGGTGTTCAAGTATTCAGAGTAGCAGCATGTACTTCTTGGGGTTTGGAGCTTAGTGATGGTTACATGCTTCATGGTAGGCTCACCACATTCCTTGCAGAGGCTTAGTTTTGGTTTTGGCCTGTTGGGCAGGTTTCCCTGGTTCATTCGCTTCCGGTTGACTCAGACTCAGCATGGTGCAGCTGTTGGGTTCGTTCTACAGTTTGGAAGCTTCTTCGTCAACACAAGGTATTCATATGTGCCTCTCCTAACTTGGGTGTGCAAACGTCAGTTGGGTTCAGATAGCGAGCTTGAGGTTAGCAAGAGTGTTCGTTCATGGGTTGATGGTCAGTTGGGGCAGGTAACTCCAGTTTCCGAAGATATGCTTCGAGTTGTTATCTTGGATGGCGAAGACTAGTAGGCTATAACATGGCTTGGAAAACCCTTTCGGTCATTTACGCATTTTTGCCTTTCTTGTACTGTTAGAGCGTGCCTGTAGTGGCCCCAAGTCATTTATGGCTTGCTGGGATCGGCAGTTCGGTGCCGAGTTGCCTGATTGGTCTTTTTGTCCATTCCTGGTTTTAGAGCTCTAGATCTTTAAAATCGTTGACTTCGGTCAACATTCTTGGTGAACGTGCTTGGAATCAAATTCCGACAGTTAAGTTAGCTCCGGAGCGTGGACTTTGGTCTAGAGGAACCTTGGTCGGGATCCGGGAGCTTTTTAGCTTGGAATTCTCTCTCATTCTGTGTTTTCAAGCCAGTTGGGCTTGTTGGGTTGACTTTGGTAAATATTCGGAGAAGACGGCCTCAGATGGAAATTCCGTCAGCGCCGTTAGCTTCAAAATCTAAAGTTTGTGTTAGTTAGTTGGTTGGTTTGGGTTTCGGATGAGCCGGGCTCATTTTGGGTGTTTGGTTGGCATTAACTAGTATTGACTTGGGTCAATATTCTTCCGAAATGACCTCATATGGAAGTTTCATCGATTCCATTGAGTCCGGAACGTTGTTTCCACTCTAATAGCATATTTGGTTCTTAAGTATCGGGTTCCGATTGTTCCCGAAATGCCCGTATGTGTTTTTCAAAAGTATCAGATTTTGCTGTTGCAGGTTCAGGCCTCAGGCCTTAATCGCGATCGCGATCGCGATGAAGCACCTGGTCCTTTGCTCTTTTTGATCAAGATGCTCTTTGTCGCGACCGCGATGAAGCTTCTCCCCCTTTGTTCTTCACAACTGCATAGCTAGTCCTCACGATTGCGATGGTTTAGCCAGCGTGGTCCTCGCGACTGCCAGGGGCCCCTTCGCGATCGCGATGAAGGACCCCTGAGCAGTATATAAGCCCCCAACTTCATCTTTTCACCCTAAAAACCAATTCCTCCATTGTTCATAGCTCTAAGCTCGTCTAGGCACTGTTTGGACTTAATTCTTGGTGTTGGGGGTACAAATTTCTTGGCCTTGATCGTTCCTCCATCATTATTGATAAGTTTTATCCGCTTACATCAGTAAATTCTCTCTTTTGATTCTTCTTTTGTTCTTGAAGTGGCTGGCTGTTTTAGGCCATTTCCCCGGTTAAACTTCTTTAAATTCTGAGCATGCACACTTTAGAGTGTGGTGATTATGGTGCGCTCTTCCATTTTTGGTTTCAGGTTGCGGGGCCCATGGGCTCATCGGTGACCCAAATTTTGGCCCAGTTATTTCTATAATATTACGGGTATCATTAGCCTTGTATTGATGTGTAGATTATTGTATTGTTAGTGTTTTTGCAGTTTGGAGCTTCCCAGAGCAGTTCGAGCCTTGACAACGCCATTCCCGTAGCTAGTCATAAGATGACAGGTAGGTTATGGATTTTCCTACCTAGACTCTGCGTATATAGGCTATAACTGCATTAATTAGCATCCTTGGGCAGGTTGTTATAGGTTGGTACCCCAGACCTTGTCCGCTTTTTCTATCCGTTTATTTCATACGTTGTTTGTAGTATTCGCGTGGCATTGTATATTACCCTTGTGGTCCTGTATGGCCTTGTATTGACTCTGGAACATAGATGGTGGGTTATTTGGGAATGTCCACGAGTCCCGGACATAGAGATATCCTTTTAGGCTGGTTATGTCTGTTGAGTAGCTGCTGGGCCCGTGCAGGGCTGATAGGAACTATTTGTGAGCCACTGGGCTAATTTATATTTGTGTGCGAGCATATCATCCATGAAAAAAGTTTTCCCTACATGTTTTACTTCGGTTTGGGCTGCGAGCCACAATAGATAGTTTTCCCTAAACTTGCATGGCCCGAGGACCCGTTTTTGGTATATTTGATGATAAAAATGGGATTTTGGATGACTTCACATTGATTTTATTACTGGTACTAGTCTCTGCTGGGCAGAGCACCAGACTTGATTTTTATTACTGGTACTAGTCTCTGCTGGGTAGAGCACCAGACTTGATTTTATTACTGATTTAGATCCGGATATGCTTTGGGCACCCTTGGAGAGGGTTATTGAGACTTTTATCACTTATTTAGACCCGAGTACACCTCGAGCACCCTTGGGGAGGGTCTTTTTGAGACTACTACTACTGTTTTAGACCCGGGTCAAAGCCGGGCATGTACTATAAGATTCTGAGTGTTGAGCTACACTTGAGATTGCGTGATTTTATATGTGGTCAAGGGGTAGTCCTCCATGGACCTTTCGTTCCTGGGCAACTGGCTACGAGCCGATGCACGTGCCATGAGGAGGGGTGTACGGCGGAGTAGAGGTACACGGGTAGAGTCCTTCCAAGGGTCCCACCTCTATATGGGCCTGTGGGGTACCTGAGGGGGAACATACCAGTTACTTTCACATCATATCATTATCATGCATTTGGCATGCCGATTCCATCCTTGTTTGTTGTGTGTTCAGTGTACGCTCTGGTTGTATGGGCGGTCAGAGGGTTTGTTTTCACTTGATTGTGTTCCTCGATTGTATGGGCGACCGTTGGGACTGTAGGTAGATTATAGTACTTTTGTCTTTTTATAGAACTTGTTATGGCACCCAGTTCTCGGTGGTTTAGTGGTTCCCAACCTAGGAGGCTCAGATTATTGGACTTAGAGTATTGAGGGGCTAGTGAGCCCTGTATTATTGAGGCTACTGAGTGGTCTTTCGAGTGGATTGTGGGTTCCTGATTCTATTCTATAGCATGATTTTGAGTGGTAACTCTCGGTTATTGTGGTTTGGTTGTTCCATCCTAGGTTGATACTTGCTAGGTCGATCTCGGTTTATATCATCTTTGAAGTTGGATTTATAATATATTTTTCCTTTAGTATATTGATGCCTTCTGAGTATGTGAAATTGTTTCATTCCTTCCTTTTTACTTGAGGTTACCGATATACTGCCATGTTTTCTAAACTCTCCCTCCTGTTATATACTATTGTGGCAAGGATCCCAGGTGCGTCCCTCTTTCTTACACCTGTGTCCTGTGTATATTTGTTTTCTGTGCTAGCATTGTTTGTTAGTACTCTTGGTTGTCTACTTTCTGTGCTAGTTCCTTGTGCTTCCTCTATTGTTTTCGGTGACCATTTTCTTGCTATCTGTTGCTTAATGTTTTTATATCTTATATGCGCTCAGTCGACCAATGATGCCTACTGAGTACCCGTTGTCTTGGTGCTCATACTACACTTTTGCATCTTTCTGATGAAGATATTAGTTGAGCTTTCACCGTTGATCGCGTTGGAAACTCATGCATCTTTTGGAGGTTCGAGAGTAGGGTGAGAGCCTGATGGTCGGGGCTTGTTTACATCTCATCTGTTGTACTGTTGATCCTTGTACTTTTGGAGACAAATTTATATTGTATTTTGTTACTTCTAGCACTTGGATTCTATTAGAAGCTGCTGTACTGTCTATACCAAGTCTTGGGGTTGGTATAGTTTTCTTTATGTATATATTTGGGTTTTGCTTCCGCTTTGTCTACTTTTACATTCTGCTTCTGCTTATTTCTGCTTATTATGCATTTTGGTTAGGTAGTAGCCCATTACTAACTATTCTGGGCTATGGGGATCGATTCGCCTACTGGGGGGTTGTAGGTGCCATCATGACCTGAGAAATCGGGTCGTGACAGAATCATTCAAATTTTTTGTTCAAGAACTACATTTTGAATGGGTTGAAAGATAGTAGTACAATGTTTATAGCATATGTAAAACTTTAAGAGAGTTGTAGGACGCTTTGGACAAAAAGTACAAGATCAAAGATGCTGGACTTAAGAAATTTATGGCTGCCAAATTTCTTGATTTCAAGATAGTTGACAACAAGACTGTTATGTCACAAGTCCTAGAGTTACAAGTAATTATTCATGATCTCTTAGCCGAAGGGATGGTAATTAATGTAATGACCCTCAAGGTCATTTTCTCTATTTTCGTTCATTTTCTGTGTTTCAAACCTTTCCACAATGGATACAAGTCATTTATAACTTGTCGGGACTGATGGTTCAGTTCCCGGGAAGTTTGTTTGTGTTTTAAGCCCATTTCTCTATTTTGAAACTCTTAAAGTTGAAAGAGTTGACTTTGGTCAACATTTGGAGAAGATGTCCTCGGATGAGAATTTTATCAGTGCTGTTAGCTCCAGAACATTTACTTTGGTCTAGAGGGACCTTTGGTTCGGGTCCTGAGGCTTTCGGATTTGTTTTGGGCTATTGGGTTCCTTTTGGCAAAAAGTTAGTTTTTGGGTGTGGAATCCAATTTTCATTAAAATGATCTCCATTAGGAATTTTATCGATTCCCTTGAGTCCGGAATGCCATTGTCAGTTGGGTAGCATGTTTAGTTTGTGTTCATGGGGTTTAGAATGATCCCCGAGGGTGTGATCAGAGAATTTTTGAGCTAAGTCTGGTAGCTATTGCGGTTGGTTCTAGTATGGCGCGGCTACAGTTCCTTGGCCGCACCTGCACTGCTGCCCCTGCGGTCACCAGCCGCACCTAAGACACTGGGTGACGTCGGCAGAAAGCTCCCCTACGCCCCTACAGTGCCGCCCCTGCGACTTGTGTGCTGCACCTGTGGGGTTGGGGTCTTTTGTTGACCTCCGCCCCTGTGGCAGTTTGGCTTCCATGGAGATGCCTCCCCTGCGTCAATATGACCGCAGGTGCGGTGATCGCTGGTAGTTAAATGAAGGTTTTCTCCTTCATTTCAAACATTCCAACCTAAAATCCTCCATTTTTAAAGAGCTCTAAGCACAAATTTCAGTGTGGGATCACCATATTCTGGTTGGGGTGATATTTCCTTATCCGTGGTCGATTTCCTGTTGTTAAATTGTAAGTTTCTGACCTTTAATTCCTTTAAATTCCTTAACGATTCTTGTTTTGTTCTTGGGTTTAAGGGCTGATTTGAGCTCATTTTTAGAGTTGGTTTTGCTCAATAATTTGGGCATGTAATCCTCATCCCACGAGGGATATTTTCCCTGTTTTTTTTTTGAAAATTTACATGCGAGCTCTACAAGTGTTTTTTCACCCAATTTTTGACTCGAATTGTTAAATTGCAATATAGGTATCATTGTTTGTATTTTAACGAGTAGATTATCATTATAATAGCGTGGAAGTAGTCAAAGGCTTTCCAGAAAGGAAAATCTCCAATCTAGTGGGTACGAGCAGGCGTGATCGACTTCCAGGTAGGCTATGACTTACTTATTTCTAGACTTAGCTCGTATAAGACGATTGTATAGTTATTGCTAATTGTTGGTGGGAATTTATGGGTTGAATAACGATTTTAAAGGGATTGGATTCTCGTAGTCGCTTTAGAGCTTTAGCTTAGAATTGGGGATTGGGATCCTTAGTATTACCCTTGATTGTACCTGTAGGTCTTAGCGTAGCCAGTATAGTGCCTTTAGCTGTATTTATATATATATCCTTGCTTGCCTTAGCTTAGTTAGTCGGTCTTAGAGTGTTGGGGTGGTTAATTTAGATATCCATCGTATGGAATTTCCAGTAGTTCTCGAGATAGGTTAGAAGCTTGTTTATCATTTTTGCTTAATCGTTCTATCATTGTATTGTTTATTCATATTTATGTGTTTATGGGCCCGAGGCCATATGCATTGGAATTACTGGACCCCAAATTAGTTTACTTATTCCTTAACTCTTTTTGACTCATTTCTCCTTTGTGCCATTTTAGTATGAATTAACCGTGTTAGTTTAGATTTAGGGTAGTTGTTGCCTTAGAGTAAGTTCCTTTAGGAGGTGGTTAAGAGTTAGGTTGTTCTATATGCTATTTTAGAATGTTGACCCTTTTTCTTTAGCTTGTGGACCTTATCGCTTTAGTGTGAATTAATTAGACATGATTATACATCTATGTCCTTGTATTGTGGTTGTTTTCTTCATGGCATATGAAAGGCACGATTTAACCATGTTTTTGGTTTTAAAAATGGATTTTTGAGAACATCTTTGGTACTCTGGCTTTCTTACGGAAAACTTGGTGTATTTTATAAAATATTAATTTGAGATAAATTTGCATGCCCAAGGGAAAGTGTTCCAGATGGTTTTACTGATATTTTTAAACTTGCATGCTTGAGGAAAAGTGTTCTGGGTGGTTTTATTGGTATATTTAAACTTTAATGCCCGAGGGAAAGTGTTCCGAGTGTTTTTTATTGATTATCATCATGGCACGGTTATTGAGATATGATTCAAAATTGGTATACGAATTTTGTGAGTCCCCCATGGGTCTTGCCTTTGCAAGCTACGACTGGAAGAGGAGTATACGATACTATTGGCACTTGGAACAAATCATATTGCATCTCATGGCACGATTCCACCTACATTACCCCATTAGGTTGATTTTTAGTCTTTATTGTCTGTTGTTTGCATCCTCTGGACTTATGGGGGGTCTGGCTGAGTCTATTATTTGCTGGTTGTACCTTTCGGGCTTATGGGGGTACGGTTAGGTTATTCTGTGATTGTGTGTACCTTCTGGGCTTATGGAGGTTCGGTTAGGTTGTAGCTAGACTGTTCTACTTTGCTTTACTTCACGTTTCTCTATTTTTCATGTTTTTATGCTTCGCGTAGCTCATTATTTTCTGCCTCATTATTTTCTAGCTATTACCTGTATCCTTATACTGACTCCCTCGTTATATTCTTTTAGTATATTCACATTTTCTGTACTTTTATGTTATTTTGAGCTCAGTCAACCTATGATGCCTACTAGGTACCGCGTGTTTTGGTACTCATGCTACACTTCTGCATCTTTCTCCCTGATGGAGACCCTAGCATGAGTTATCATTTCTGATGCTGTCCTGGTGCAGAGTGGCGAATTCAGAGATCCAGGGTAGCTTCTCCCGTCCAGAGCTGACTTATCTCCTTCTACTTTGGGATTAGTCCTATTTTTATATATTCGGAGACTATCATGTATATTTGTACCTATCTAGTAATCCCTATGTTGTAGTAGCTTTTGTACCGACTGATACCAGGTTTTGGGGGTTTTCTGTATGACTTACTCTTTCTTTCTACTGTATTATGGTTTCTACTTTCTTTATCTCTATAGTGTATTCGCTTTTCTTCTTTTATATTAGGTCTCGTATTAGCTCCCTACTCGTTGTTCCAGGCTAAGGATTTTTGGCTTACCTACTAGTAGGGTGTAGTAGGTGTTATCACAACCTGAGAAATTGGGTTGTGATAGATTGGTATCCGAGCACTAGGTTTGCCGGTATCATTGGTACAAGAACAGGTGCCTAGTAGAGTCTCGCGGATCAGTACGATGACGTTCGTATCCTATCTTTGGGAGGCTACAGGGCATTCTTAGGAAACATTCCATCTTTTTGATTCTTTATCGTGCGTTCTTGACTTGTATCAACTTCTAAATGATGTTTGTTTCATTCTTTAGCAGATGGTTAGGACGAAAGCCACAACGGCAGGGGGCAAGGCTCCCGTATCGGCAGCTAGGGGCAGAGGTAGAGGTTGACCCTGAGGTCAAGGTCGGGCACGAGCTATAGCACCAGCTCGGGGACAGGACAGAGAGCCATCACCAAAGCCTGTATATGATCAAGAGCCTGAGATTGCTCCACAGTTAGTGCCAGAGGATCCGCCATCGCAGCATACGGTAGGGCAGGGACCAACCTAGCCTCCACCTGGACTTACAGTTTCACCGGCATTACAGGCCGCTTTAGCTTAGTTGTTGAGTGCCTTGGGAGTCCTACCCCAGACTTCAACTCAGGAAGAAGTACAAGGTATTTACGGTGTAGGGGCACAGCCAGCTGCAGCGGATCCCTATGTTGAGGCACCGCCAGTTTCATTAGTTGACCCATCGATGGCAGCCCGGCCAGTCATGACCTTTAAGGAGAAAAAGATGCTGGGTCAGTTTCTTAGATTGGCCATGCTGTGGTTTTCTTGTACCCCATAATAGGATGCGCATGAGTTTCTTGCCAGTTGCCGAGAGAGGTTGTATGACCTCGGTCTAGTGGATTCTCAGGGGGAAGATTACATTTCTTTTCAACTTGATGGTCTGGCGAGACAATGGTGGAGAGCATATTCGGAGAGTAGACCATTTGAGTCCCCTACTATGACTTGGGCGCAGTTCTTCGAGGCTTTCTTGGGGAAGTATATGCCTCGTAGTGAGCGTGAGAGACTTCGAGATGCATTCTCGAAGCTAGAGCAGGGTTCTATGAGTGTGACAAAATATGAGTCTAGGTTCCATAAGTTATCCAGACATGCCACTATGATTCTGCGTACCGAGCACAAACAAGTGAGGTGCTTCGTTAGAGGGTTGAGGTTTCATCTTCACTTGGCTATAGAGAGTATGATGTCTTTGGGCCAGTCCTTCCTAGAGGTGGTTGATCATGCCCATACCATTAAGTCTATTCATCGCGAGGCCTATGAGGGCAGCGATAAGAGACCCCGATACCAGGGTAGCTACAGTGGTTCTCAGTTTCGTGGTAGGGGTTCATTTGGTAGAGGTCAGTAATAGAGATGTTTTCAGGAAAAAATAGTTTTATGTTTCGACTTTTTGAAAGTTCATTTCAAAAACACAGTTAAAGTTTCAAAACGTTTTCAAATCTAAGCAAGAGTCGTCACTTAGTTTTATAAAAGGAAAAACCAAGAAAAACTTAGAAAATTTCAAAGTCTAAAACAGATAAAGACTTAGAAAAATTTCGAGATTTTAGGTAAGAGTTCAAATTAATATTTTGAGAAGGTTTTCAAGTCATTCGAAACATCCGCTAACTTGCGGTTATCCGGACTTGTTTGAAAACATAACTTATTTTTGACTAACTTTTTAAAGAAAGAACTTTGTTCATTTTTTTTATAAGAACATCTTGTTTTCAAATTGGTTTAGAAAACATAGTGAATGAAACTTGATAAAAAGAAGATTAGTACACATTGTTTTAGAAGTGAAAATACATAAAGAGTTTGTTTTTAAAACGAAAAAGGAAAATATGCTGGTTCGGATAAATTTAAAGTATAAGACATTTAAGCATTTTTTATATGAAAAAAAGACAAAAGTGATTAACAAGAAAGTGTTTACTCATTACGGGATAGCTTAACTAAGTTTAAAGTGTTAGTATAAATTAATACAAATAATCCTAGACTATACAAAATAATTATAGAGTTTTAAGGAAAAGAGAAGTGACTATACAAAATAATTAAAGAGTTTTAACGAAAAGAGAAGTGATTAAGCTTTTGGCCTAATCCCAAATTGGGATTTAGTCCATAAAACCTGTCCTATTCTAATTTTTGGGATTTGAGGCCCATTTCTACTGCATTTGGACTTTTCAGTCCAGTTCTCCTTCATTTTTTGGTCCGTTTGGACCACTGCTGCTATATTTGGACTTTGGTCCAATTTGTTTTCCAATTTTTAACCCACTTGAGCTGCTGATGTCTTTATGGGGTTTTAATCCATTTCTTTTCAATCTTCTTCAACCTGTGTATCGGCCTCCTCTTGGGTTTTGGGCTGACTCGATAGATATAGTGTTGGGCATGTGAGCCCAATGAAATGCAAGGAAGAGTGAGTCCGGAGTGGACTCGAGGTTTCACATGTAACAAAATAAAAGATACGGAGTTAGCAAATGTTACACTGAAAATAGATTTTAATCCTAAAATTATCATCACAACAAAGGTAAGCTTCCATGAAGCAATCCTAAGCTTTAACGCCGGGGTTAGAGGGACCTTAATAATTAGAGGAATTTTAAGGAGAGCAAATCATGGGCAGAACTAAACATCTATCTATGAACACTTTGCAAAATCATCACGTTAACTTATTTTAAAGGTAGTGAATAATAAACAAGGTTCACAAACCAACAGTGAAGTCAGTATTTATGCTAACACAATTTTTGAGACATTTTCAATCAACTCATGGTTATACGAAGAAAATTGCATATACGTCTAAGAATTGATTAGTAGTAAAATAAAATACCAGACAATCGAATAAGTAATAGATATACTCGTTATACCAACTGAAGCTAAATCAGTTCTCATTGACTTATGAGCTAATGAGTTTTAGACATTCTCAAGCATATGCCGAGGCAAACATGATTGCAGAAAAAGAAGGTAAACCAAATCTTTACTTAGGGAGGCAGAACATCAATTATTTAGTAATAAGAACATGGATCGAACTTTGTTCAAATTATCTATCTATATTCAGCTAGATTCATGACCAAGCTATTTTTTCAAACTTCCTTATATCTGAAAAATGCTTCCTAGTTACGAGTTCTATCACGATCAATCTCGAATAAAAAAAATGCATTGGAAATGGGAGCATGATGATAAGAAGTTAGAAAGAGTGGATGAAGCACTGATCTTGTTTGAAAATTTAAACACTTCCCAGAAAGGATTTAGCCAAATTTAGCATTTTGAGAACACACACAAGGATAAAACAATTTTGGGAGATGAGGTCAAGTTCTAAGCTTATTTAAAAAAATAGAGTGAAAAGGGATGTTCGAACCCTCTGGGGATCTCAAACAATTTGTTCTTCAACTTCTAACTTTGGGAAGTAATTTCAAACACGACCTCAAGTAGCAGTTAAGGTTTTTACAAAACAAGGTTTAATTATCAAATACTTCAGCAATGAGGGTAGAGGAAAAATACTGATTTTTAAGAAGACGAGAAGGGAAAGAGACAATACAGAGATGAGATTTGGACCAGTAAAGAGTCATATAACTAAAGGATCATTGAGTATGCGCAGCTAAGGGTCACTATTTGACCTGTAAAGAACACAATCAGTCAAATAGGCCATATATGATTCATTCAAAAGAATATGAAACCTTCGCCTATCAAGTTGCTAAAATGTTAAGAAAACAATCATGCTTGGATGATATTGAATCTTTCACATACTAATCAAACAACATTGATAAACAAAGAAAGCAGAGTCATCCTGATTCATACTTGGATCATTTGATCGGATAAACCTATTCAAACAAACTCAAAACCATCACATTTGAATCCTAGGTGTTCACAATAAGAACTTTTAGAGATGAAATACATATCATAGAGAGGATATACTTCATCTCTAGTCCTACGTTTGAGAAAAAACACATAAGGGAAAGAAACACTCTTCCATGAGTTTTACTTGATATTGAGAATCAAGAAAATCTTAACGGAAAATTTCTTCCACCACAACATGAAGCAACAATGGCAAAGCACACAAACAGTCATGAAAAAGAACAAGGAATATTAGCTGAAAATTTTGGCAATTTCTGAACTTGACACAACATCTCTGAAATAGGTAGAACAAATTCTAATGTTTTTTCTTTCTAAATCCTTATCACAACAAAACATATAACATCAGGCAAGACCAGCTTAAAACCAGCAGTCAAAACATAAAAATAAACTCCCCGACATAGTGCTTTTAAAAAAAATGTAGAGGGGTGAGACGTTTACTTTTCTTGAAGCAGCGACTGGGATCTACGAGCTTCTTCGTTGAATCGTCTCACCACAGCCGGAACCAAAAATTTAAGGTGTTTTCTAAACTCTGAAACTTATCAATTCTTTGAAGCTAGAGAATGGTTCTCCAATGGAAACTTCAGAATCGAAAAGCCAACCTCTAATCCTTTAATCTCAAGGGGTATTTATAGGGAGATTTTAGGGTAGAAGTGGGGGGAAAAGTGAAGGGTAAATCAGGGGATTTCTTTATGAGAAATTTGAAATCCCTAATGGGATAAACTTGTCCAGCAAGAAAATGGTACGATTTTGTACAAGTTTCCCCTGATCATGCAGAGAAATTGCCATCTAGCCACTGCTGGAAGTTTCTCAACTCTGACGGCTCGATTTTGGATGGATGATTGGATGTCGTTTGGGAAATTTCGCAATTTGGGCGTCGTTTGCTACTGTTTTTGGAGCATTTTAGGTGAGCTCTTGGATTGCGTTTGGGAACATTAGGGTTCTGTTAAGGGAGGGGTGGAGAAGATCAAGTACAAGGGTGCGTGGGAGGTGGCGCACATGCCTCTTTCTAGAGAGAATATGGAAAGAGTGAGGTGTGTGAGAGTGGTTGAGGGAATATAGAGGTGTGTATATGTTTGTAAGCAGATGAGGAGATAAGGGTTTGGTCCGGGTATGGATAATAGGATTGGGAAATGGCCCAAATTGACTGACAGGCAAAGGGGTTATAAGGTTGGTTTAAAATCTGCAAATGTGGCCATATTAGTTTTAGGAGATAGCCAAATTCAGAAAGAATAGAAAAAAATCTTGCTAATATTTAAATAATTTTAAAGAAATAGGCTAGAATAGGAATAAAGAAGAGTCAATTACAAATTAATTCTCGAGCTTAATTAATTTAAATGATTTGAAATAATTATTGTATATAACACATAATTACCTCATTTAACAACTATGAAAATCAATTTATTCAATTTATCTCTCATCTTGAATTAATTTGGAGGAAAATCAAGCGTTTAATCTTCTAAAAAAGATTTCCTGTGAAATTAGACTTTAAAATAATTCTTTAAGTAAACTTATATAAATTTCACTTAATTAAATATGAAAAATATAAATTCTTACTCAAAACTGTTATAAAGTTGTTTCGAAAAATATTTTATCCATTTTACAAAATAATTATTTCAAAAATTATTTAAGATTTAAAAAAGGCTCAAGATTAATTCGTAATATGGAGGGTAAAAATTGGGTGTCAACAACTTCCCCTCCCTTTGGGTAGGGTGAGTGCAAGGAACCCTGAGCAAAGAGAATTGACGTTCCCAATTTTATTCGACCACAGATTCATTTCTAAAAATTGGTTAGTTCTAGCACGAATTTCAAGGAATTATGGCTGAACTCCGGTATCAAGTTTCCTACATATCTAAGGTTACATAAGAATTCAGACCACTTGTAGTTCAAGATGCTTGATTTTACGCATAATTTTCAAAGAAATTCAACAGCTATCTCGATCTTGGATTAAAGAGAGACCGGAAAGCTGGAGAGTAAGGATGTTAGGGAGGGCTTGGAATGCAACTGAGTTTTCAAAACAGAGCCCGCCTACATATCCAAGACTTAGTAATCAGGCCGCTTGTAGTTCGACTCAATCGATGGAAAAGGTAATATTTATGTTGGGATGAGTGACGAATAAATTGAGCTATAGAAAAGAGGCTTGTAACCTCTCAACTATGAATATAGAGCTCTTCACATCCATAAATAAGATTTTACCTGGACATAATTTCCAAAGCTCGAGGTATATTGTCACCCGGATTTGAAAAGAAGGAATATTGCTTCCAACGTGAGTTCAAAAAATACCATGAATGCGAAACTAAGACCCAAAGATAGGAAATACCCACACGCCTTTTGATAGGGGTGTGGTTTGATGGTGGTGAATGTCATTCCTCAGCTCGCTTCTATAGAGTTTGATATCCCTCTTCGAACTATGTCCCAGTTCGCTGCTAAGAAAAAGTTTTACGTTGTGATGTATCCTTTTTGGTGTAGTCCGTACCTGTGGTTTTGCTTTGAGAATTTTATCCTTCTTGGATGCTCTCGACAACATCTCAAAATAAAATTGTTAGTAGTAATATAATTCCATTTAGAGATGTAGTTTCTTTGTCATACCTCATCCTTGGGGTTACGTTAGAATCCCGTATGATGACGTCTTTTGGACGTATTTTGTACCTGTTGTTCAAGTTTGAGATTTTCATCCTCTCGGATGTTCTCAGCAATATTTTGAAACAAAATTGTTAGTAGTAAAGTAGCTCAATAAGGAGAGATAGCTTTGTACCTCATTTTTTTGCGTCTGTTGTTTCTTGAAGAAGATGCCGTCTTTTTCTGTCTTTGTCTTTGGAAATACCAACTTTCGTGACAAATAAACATGATAGCCTTCGTAGCTATTGGATAGGATTGACTTTGTGGCAGTTGGATGTGGTGATATTTGAATATGACGACCCTCGTAGCTATTTGATATGACGGTCCTCATAACCGTTTGAGGCATTTTCTTGAATGTGATAGCCTTCGTGGCTATTGGTAGTAGTCTTTGCATATGTCTTTGGGGCAAGTATTGCACATCATCCGTATCAATGTGACTAACAGATTTTCCCTTAATTATCAGGCTTTGGGTAATCTTGCACATCATCCAACTTTGGATAAAGGCGGCTTACAAATGCCTTTAATTTGTCAACTCCGAGTAATCTTGCACATCATTCGACTTTGGATGGAGGCGGCTTACAAATGTCCTTTAAATTGCCAGTTTTTGGGTAATCCTGCACTTTTATCTGATCTTGGATGTAACGCGACTTACAAATTTCCCTTAAATTGCTAGCCTTTGGGTAGTTCTGCATAATATCAATGGGGATATGTCGTGGCTTATAGATAACACTTGTACTATTAATTTTTGGTAGTCTTGCACTTTTATCCAATTTTGGATATTATTGTGACTTACGCATTACCCTTAAACTATAATTCTTCGGGTGATCTTGCACACTATTCTGTTTTAGATATCGCTGTATCTTACCGATAACTCTTATTCTGTCAAGTTTTGGGCAATCTTGCACACTATCCGGTTTGAGACATCATTTGTGACTTACAGACAACCTTTGGCCTTCCAACTTTGGGAGATCTGGTTCATCATCCAATTTGGATGGCGTCTTGCAGATATCCTTCAGACTATATGCTTTTGTCTTCGATGGTGTCACGACCAAATTTCTCGGTCATGATGGCACCTACAACCCCCGGTAGGTGAACCAATCCCTGTAGCCCAGAACAGTTGGTAATGGGCTATTATCTAACAAATAAGAGAACAAAACGAATAAAATAGATAATAGGTATATAAATATATACATATGCGGAAACCAAACCAACCCCAAGACCTGGTATCATAGTACAGAGCCAAAACTACATACATGGAGTGAAAACTATCCAAAAGAATATATACAGATGTCTCTGAATGGTAATAGAGTACATTAAGCAAAAGATAAACTAAAGCTAAGCTCCGATCGCCAAGAGCTCACCCTCAGTTTGAAGTAGTCTCCAACAGATCTCCAAGCACGATTCACAACGATCTAACGGCGATGGCCCACGCTAGGATCTGCACCCAAAGATGCAGGGGTAGGGGTGAGCACCAAATGCGAAGCATAAGGTACCCAGTAGGTATCATAGGCCGACTGGGCACATATAAGATAAACGAGCAGTAATAGACAGAATAGAAGCAAGTAGTCACAGAAATCAACGAAAGGTACACAGGAACTAGCCCAGAGGGAAAACAACAGAACCACATGTGAGGCTAGTAAGCAGAATATACACCCATAGGCACAGGTGAAAGTAAGAAACAACGCACCTGGGATCCTTGCAATAACAGTGTATAAAAAATAAGTTTACGAAATGGACGGTATACCGGTAACCTCAAGTGTAAGAAGAAGAGAGAAAGAGTATTAATAGGCATGCTCAGAAACATGAATCAAACTCAACTAATCATACCAATATCATACTTTTCCATAATAGAGAACAATTCTG
>QJPP01004793.1:0-62695 GCA_003996215.1 Jaltomata sinuosa
GTGTCAAGCCTGATCTGACGGATGACCCTTTAGAACCTACGATGGCGCCGTAGTTCTGGGACTTAGGAACTTCTACTAAAGGTCTCAGTCCTAACTGATGGGTGAGCCTTCATCCCCACGCCTACTTGGTGCTATGTACTACTTCCAACTGAATAAATATATATATAAGATGACATTCTGGATAGCTCAAATACTGACTTTCTGAGAATGAAAAATAATGCTAAGACTGAAAGCATTCAAATCATGTCATTCTGGAGGGTTGAGTATTTGGCTAAATGGGTGAAAGGATACCCATTGATGAATTCCCATATACCTGAGAGCAAAACCCTTGGTGAAATCATTGGTTTTGGATCCTAAAGTTGAAGCACCCTTTCTCCTTATTTTGGAGAGGAAATGATGCTTCTTTTCTCTGTATGTTCCAAGTGTCAAATGATTTTTGGGAGAATAAGGGATTTGGGTAGTTTTAGGCTTAATATTTAGTCTTAGGATTATTAAAACAAACTGGTTTAGTCTTTTAAAAGAGTAGGAAAGGTATGGAATACCCCTGGAAAGATTTAATAGAACTGCTAAAAAATTCACGAATTAGGTTCCACAGTTGAGAACCATGGTCCGTGGATGGTTCCATGAGCCGTGGAACCCTATCTTGGTTCCTGAGCTCTTTTGACCGGCTGCAGGTCTAATTTCCATGACCCCCATCCATGGCCCGTTGACCCTCCCATGGTCCTGGAAGCTGGTCGTGGTTTTGGGGAAAAACCTTGACCCTCAGGTTTGATTCCACAAAGGACAACTACGGCCTGTGGTTTCATCCATGGTCTATGGATCCCTCTCATGGATCACAATTTGAGAGTCTAATTTGCAGGACCTTTTCCAACAAAGCTATCCATGGCCCGTGGACTGTTCCACGATCCGTGGAAACCATTTGTGGTTTTTGTTCTATAACTTGATAGTTCACACTTTGGATTTCTGGGCTGGTTCTATTTTTAGAATTTTCTAGGGTATTTCAACAATGCATTACGCAAACCCATCAGCCATTGACCCAAACTCGAATGTATCCCTGTTTCATCCTCTGCAAACCTATAAACATGCCACTGCTAAAGAATTACCACTGCATAATTCATAAAACCCAATCATCAAGGAAAACTTCCCCACTTTACCTAAAGCCAACAACTACCTTCCTCTAAGAAATCTCAACCTATAATCTTCATTCAGATGTAGTGTCACCGTCTCATTTTAAAAACATTCTTTCATAAACTCTCGAATGATAAAAAATATTTACACACCACATGACGCTAATCAAATATGCCTTGTACCACCATGATTGTCATTTTGAAAAACTCAAACCATTTAAATTTTCTTTGTTGCATCTCCACTTTGTACAATGAAAAAAATATTGTTCATGTGAATCTTGAAAGTAGTCATACCACATCGAACCTTATTACTAGAAACCCTTTGTCATTCCTTATAACATGTCCTCTTACCCAATTCACTAGTCCTTCAAAACTTTAACTATTCCTTAAGATAATAGTATATGTACCTATTCTATCACCGAACTATTGAATTCTTATTGATTAACTCATGCCATAAGACTGTATTAGAAATTGTGATCTCTACAGAAGAACTTTTGTTCTTATCATAATATCGAACAATCCATCTTTGTTATATCAAACCTCCTCAATAGAATTAATTAAATATAGTATTACTGCTCAATTCAAATTTGCCCATACAATATAAGAGAATATTCAAAGAAATCACGGTAACTCAACTGTTTCTTATACATGATTTAAACGAAGAAAGAATTAATAAATCAGTTATGAAATACCAATTAAGGAGTTATATCCTTAGCCACACAACTAGAATCTCGAAGATTGCCTCTAACATTGCCAAAAAATCATACTTTATTCACCTAAGGCTAAAAATCAAAATTCTCGCATTCATAACCATGAATTTAAGAACGAAACTAATGCATATTTTTTTCAAAATGACCAAATAATGACATGATTATGTAACCCTAGATCTTATGAGAAATGTCATAGAAAATCACCTCAATCGGAGCTCCCTAGTGTCACGACCCAATTTTTCGATCATGATGGCACCTACAACCCCCCAGTAGGCGAATCAATCCCCGTAGCCCGGAACAGTCAGTAATGGGTTACTATCTAAAAATTTAAGCAGAAGAACAGTTTAATGAGCGGAAGCAAGGGAACAAGATGAACAAAATATATAACATGAATATATACATACATATGTGGAAGCTAAACCAAACCCAAAAGTTGGTATCATAGTATAGAGCCAAAACTATATATAAGGAGTACGAAGCATCCAAGATAATATATACACAAATGTCTCCGAGTAGTAATAGAGTACATAAAGCAAAAGATAAACTAAAAGCTAAGCTCTGGTCGCCAAGAGCTCACCCCCAGTCGGGGATGGTCCAAAATCTCCAAGCACGAGTCTCCCACGAGCTAGCGACGATGGCTCACACTAGGATCTGCACCAGAAGATGCAGAGTGTAGTATGAGCACCAAATGCGAAGCATAAGGTACCTAGTAGGTATCATAAGCCAACTGGGCACATATAAGATAAAAGCGTAGTAACAAACAAAATAGAAACAAGTAGTCACGAAAATCTACAGAAGGCACACAGGAACTAGCCAAGAGGGAAGACAACAGAAATAACATACAAGGTTAGAAAGTAGAATATATATACACAACAGGCACAGGTGAAAGTACGAAATGACGCACCTGGGTCCTTGCAATAACAATATATACACTACAAGTTTCAGAAGTAGACGGTATATTGGTAACCTCAAGTACAAGGGAAGGTAGGAGAGGAATAAGGATATGCATGCTCGGAAAATAGGAATTAATAACCAAACTAATCATACCAATCTCAAGTTAAAACAAGCAACCTCGCAGTATCTAATCGCATAATTATAACCATAACAGGGGATAATACTGTGATAAAGTAACAATAGTCTACCTATAGTCTGCCGACCGCCCATACAATTAAAGAACGTAAACAAGTGAAAAAAAACCCTCCGGTCGCCCATACAACCGGAGCGTACACTCAACAAATAACAAACAAGGGTGGAGCCTTAAATAACGAATGATATGATGCATGATAACCTCTGGGTGAAATAAAAACTCTGTATGTACCTCCTCCGCTGCCGAACGAGCCCAATAGGTAGGTTCTATGGAAGGACACTACCCGTATAACTCTACTCCACCTTATACCCTTCCTCCAGCACACGCAGCCTAAAGCCCCATGTTTGGAATGGCAAGGTCCATGGAGGTCCCGGACCCCATACTAAAACTCAGTATCAAAAATATTATTCGGAGCAAGTCCAAATTCAAGCTGAAGACTCAAATCTTGAGTATGCATTCCCAAACTCTGTCTAGGTCTAATAGTGGGAAAATGTCCCAAAAACCCTACCAAGGGTGCCCGGGCATAACCAGGTCTAAAATAGTGGTAAAACATCTCTGGTGCTCAGTCCAACCGAGACTAATGCCATCTCAAATCAATAAGAAAACTCAACTAGCAATCTGGCCCTGCTGAGTCTAGCATTAATGGTAAAACTAGTGATAGAAAACATAATTTAACTCTCTTTTACCCCAAAAAGATCCACAAATCAATTCCAAATCATTTCCAAGTCATTTCAATCGAAAATGGGCCCCCAAGGCCATGCAAAGTTTAGAAAATCAGTACCAGTAGGCCCGAAGCCAAAACCATAGTAAGATGTAGTAGGAAATCCTCATTATATGCATGGGCATGATATGATCAGCACAAATAGCCGCCCAGCAGCTCACAAGCAACCTATATGCCCTGCACAAGCTCCAATTGCTCTACAACAAGGATAGCCATCATAATATCATGATAATGATGCCCGAGACTAACGGTCAACCCCGAGTAACCCACCATCTATAGTCCAGAGTCAAAACAAGGCCACACCAAACCATCAGGGTGATAATAGCAACTACGAAGAATACTACATACAACGGCAAAAAGAAACGAGGTGAATCATGGAAAAGCGGTCAAGGTCTGTGGTGCCAAGCTAATAACCCAACCCAAGGATGTCAATTAGTACAATCCTATTCGATATATGCTAAGTCTAGGGAGTTTAGACCATAACCTACTTGTCGTCCAACGACAAGCTGCTGGCACGATAATATCCGAGGCCAAAACATTCCGAGAAGCTCCGAATGATAATCAAACTATCAAAAACATAAATAATACATTAAAATGAGTCTAATGATACCCACAATGTTACAATTGTAGCCGAATCAAAATCCGGGCAAAAAGTTGGCCTGCGGGGCCCACAACTTGAAACTAAAAATGGAAAGAAGCATGATGACCACAATGATGCCAAGATGACATGCTCCAAAAATGAGCAATTTTGGCCAAGGGAAAAACTCCGAAACAGCCCGCTCAAGAGGGGATTCAAAGAAGGAATTTTAAGAACAAAAATCAGAATTTGAGCAAGGAAGCTTACCAAAATGAGAGCAACACTCCAAGGAAACAAAATCACAGAGTTTATGGGACATGAAACACCAAGGAGTCAGATTCTTCAAGGGGAAACTAATCTTTTAGAATTATAACCATGGAGGTTCAACAATGGAGGAAAAGGGAAGGATTAGGGAAGAAGACTTACAAGTTAAATTAAGGGAAGCATGATTTTCTCTTCAATATAATGAAATTCCAAGTCTGGGAGCTGTTTAGAGCAACTTGGTGGAGAGGAAAATAAGTTTTAGACTTGGAATAATGAAGGCACAAAGCTGGAAAATCGAAATGCCAAGAGATATATAGCTGATGGCCATTGGTCAGCGCTATCGCGCTAAACCAGTGCCATCGCACTAAGGGAGGGCAGGCGCCAAGGCTCGATCGTACGCAGAGGGGTGCCATTGGTGCTGGCCTAGGCTGCATCGGCACTGGTCTGATGACTTCTCACACAAGGGCCAGCCACAGGCTAGCGCGATCGCACTACCTGGGCGCTGTTGGAGCTGAAGGCCTGCAACTGCACTAAAACCAGCTACACTAAGTATTTCCACGGGGTGTTCCGGGCACGATCAAAACTTGATATTAAAAAACCAATAATGCTAATAAAGTGAAAACGACATTCCAGACTCAATAGAATCAATGAAACTTCCATACGAGGTCATTTCGGAGAAATGCTGACCCAAGTCAACGCTAAACTAAACCAACCAACTAGCCAAAATGAGCCTGGCTCACCCGAAACCCAATCCAACCACCTATCTAAGCCAAACTCAACATTCTAGAGCTGATGGAATTGTCGGATGTCGAATTTGACACTCTGATCCTCGAAAGCTGACCAAACTTACACTTTCAACTCGAAATGTCTTAAAAATAGAAAAAGCAACACAATACCTACACCAGAAGTTCTCAGGCCTCGATCAAAGGTCCAACTAGACCAAACAGAATGCTCTGGAGCTAAGGAAACTATCAAAATTTAATTCCGAGCACGTTAGCTAAGAATGTTTACTAAAGTCAATGATATTCTAAGTTAAGGCTCTAAAATAGGCAAACGGCCAAAACAACTAAATGAACGACCAGGGCACCGAACTGCCGGTCCCAGTAAGCAATAAATGACTTGGGGCCGCTATAGAGAAGCTCTAACAGTACAATGAATATGCAAATGCAAAGATGACTGGAAGGGGCATCACAACATCCACTACTAAAATGACTTTCGTCCTCGAAAGTCAAGAAAAAGGGAGTACCTAAAGTCTCAAAGAACTGTGGATACTAGGCACGTAACTCACTCTCGGTCTCCCAATTAGCCTCCTTAACCAGATGATGCCTCCACTGAACTTTCATATTTGGAATCTCCCTAGATCTCAATCTCCTAATATCTCTAGCCAAAATAGCAATCGGCTCCTCAATAAAGGATGAACTCTCATCTAACTAGATCGAATTCCAACGCAGCACATGAGACTCATCTGGAACATACCAGCGCAATATTGAGACATGAAAAATGGGATGCACAGCTGAAAACACCAGGGGAAAAGCTTACATGTAGTCTACACTACCAACGCTCTGGAGAATCTTAAATGGCCTAATGAACCTAGGGCTAAGCTTGCCACGCTAACCAAATCTCATCACGCCCTTCACGGGCAATACTCAAAGGAATACCAAGTCACCAACACTGAACTCCAAGGCACGAATCTACGGTCAGCATAGCTCTTCTGCCTACTCTGGGCTGCTCTAAGTCTATCCTGAATCAAATGGACTCGGTCCAAGAAATCTCTAAGAAAATTTGTACTCAGCGGTCTAGACTCTAAACCATCAAACAAACCAATTGGCGATCTACAATGCCTACAATAAAAGGCCTCGAAAGGTGCCATGCCGATGCTCAAATGAAAGCTATTATTATAAGAAAACTCGGCCAAAGGCACAAACTGATCCCATGAACCCCCAAAGTCAAGAACACAGGCCCGAAGCATGTCTTCCAGGACCTGAATAGTCCTCTCAAATTGGCCATCTGTCTGAGGGTGGAAAGCAGTACTAAGCTGAACCTCTGTACCCAAATCCCTCTATATAGGTCTCCAGAACTGGGATATGAACTGAGTGTCGCGGTCTGAAATGATAGAAGTTCGGACCCAGTGCAATCAAACAACCTCCCAAATGTAAATCTGAGCTAACCTCTCAGCACCGTAGAAAGTATGAACCAGCAAGAAGTGGCCCAACTTTGTCAACCAATCCACAATCACCCAAATGGGATCAAAACCCAAAGAAGTACGAGGCAAACCAACCACGAAATCCATAGTAATCCCTTCCTATTTCCACTTAAGAAAGGGAAGTCACTTCATCAAACCACCCGGCCTCATGTGCTCGAACTTAACCTGCTAACAGTTCAAGCACCGAGATACAAACTCTACTACATCCTGCTTCATACTGCTCCACCAGTAAATCTGTCTCAAATCTCTATACATCTCCGCTGTGCCAGGATGAATGTAGTATCTAGAATAATGTGCCTCACAAAGTATCAACTGAATCAAATCTCTAACCCTCGGAACACAAAGTCGACCACCAAACCTCAGAATACCATCAAATCCCAAAATAGTCTGGCTAGCCTCACCCTGAACTACCTGATCACGAAGGTCACGCAAACTCTGATACTCGCACTGTCTGCTATGAATCTTATCAACTAGAGTAGAATGAACCTCAAAACTGGCAAGAACTCTGCTAGGATCCGACAAGTTAAGCCTAACTAAATGGTTAGCCAAGGACTGGATGTCCAAGGCCAACGGTCGCTCAAAAACTAAAAGTAAAGCTAGGCTGCCCATACTCTCCCCCTTACGAATCAAGGCTTCCACTACCACGTTTGCCTTGCCCAGATGGTATAAAATAGTGAAATCGTAGTCCTTCAGAAACTCAATCTAACTCTTCTGCCTCGAGTTTAGCTCTCGCTGACTCATAATGTACTGAAGACTATGGTGATCAATGAATAACTCACAATGAACTCCATATAAGTGGTGCTGACAGATCTTGAGTGCGAAGACTACCACCGCCAACTCTAAGTCATGAGTGGAGTAGTTTCGCTCATAAACCATCAGCTGCCTCGATGCATATGCCATCACTCCACCCTGTTGCATCAACACACAACCAAGACCAACCCCAGAAGCATAACAATACACGGCGAAACTCTGACTCTCAACCGGCAAAGTCAAAACTGGAGCTGAAGTCAAAAAGACCTTAAGCCTCTGGAAGTTATCCTCACACTGATCCGACCACTGAAATGGAACATCATTCCTAGTCAGCACAGTCATGGGTGCTACTAGGGAAGAAAATCCCTCAACAAATCGTCTATAGTACCCAGCTAACCCAACAAAGCTGCAAACCTTAGTAGGAGTAGTAGGTCTAGGATAATCACAAACCACCAAAATATTATCGTGATCAACTCTAATCCCATCCTTAGACACCACGTGCCCTAGGAATGTAACCGACTCAAGCCAAAACTCATACTCTGAGAACTTGGCATAAAACTGATGATCTTTCAAAGTTTTAAGTATAGCCCTCAAGTGCTGCTCATGCTCATCTCTACTCCTCGAGTATATAAGAATGTCATCAATGAAGACTATCATGAACATATCCAAGTACGAGCTAAGTACCATATGCATCAAGTCTATAAAGGTTGCGGGGGCATTAGTCAATCCAAAAGACATCACCAGGAACTTGTAATGGCCATAATATGTCCTGAATGGTGTCTTAGGGATGTCCTTCTCCCTAATCCTCAACTTATGGTAGTCGAACCTCAAATCAATCTTCGAAAACACGACTGAACCCTGAAGCTGATCAAATAAGTCATCAATCCTAGGCATCGTATACCTATTCTTCACTGTCACCTGATTTAGCTGCCGATAATGAATACACATCTGCATCGACCCATCCTTCTTCTTCACAAAGAGAACAGGAGCACCCCAAGGCAACACACTTGGTCTAATAAATGCCTTAGCTAACAAATGTTGGAGCTTCTCCTTAAGCTCTCTCAACTTAGCAGGAGCCATACGGTAGGGAGGAATAGAACTGGTCTTGGTTCCCAGCTCTAACTCAATGGAAAAATCAACATCTCTCTCAGGTGGAAGTCCTGGCAGGTCAGTAGGAAACACATCTAGGAAGTCTCTAACCACGGGAACAGACTCAGGAGACGAAGGGTCAGCACTAGCATCTTGGATGTATTCTAGATAAGCTAACCACCCACGAGAAATCAACTTCCTAGCGTGAAGACAAGAGATAATCTCAGATGGTGCGCGGCTAATAGAAATCTGCCACACAACTAGGGATACACCGGGCATGGCTATGGTAACTGTCTTGGCATAACAATCCAAAATTGCACAGTGTTGGGATAACCAGTACATGCCCAGTATCACATCAAAATTAAACATATCAAGGATCATCTAATCACCCAAGTCTCCAAATCACCAACAAATATCAAGCATGATCTCACAATCCGATCCACTACTAAAGAATCTCCTACTAGGGTCAAAACAGAAACAGGCATAAATAATGGCTTACTAGCTAACCCAAAACAAGGTAGAAAGTAGGAAGATACATAAGAACATGTAGATCCAGGATCAAATAAAACCATAGCAGACTGATGGCATACAGAAATTGTACCTATAATCATAGTATCCAAGGCCTCTGCCACGGGTCTCCAAGGGACCGCATAAAACTGACGATGACCTCCACCCGCCTGATTGCCATCCCTACCACCTGATCTGCCATATGGATCACCTCCTCTACCCTGACCACCACCTCCTTGAGCTGGTGGTTGAACTGAGTGAAAAGGCTGAGCCATCGGAACAGCTGGCTGAAGAGCACCCTGCTAGGGGTAATCTCTAGCAAAATGAACAACAATACCACAGGTGAAACAAGCCCCTGACGACCTACTCGGTCGGGATGAAGTAGCAGAACCTATATGGCCACCACAGCCTGATGCCCTAGAAGCTGCACCCTTCGAAGACTGACCGTTGTAGCCTTGATGTCTACTCTGACCCTGCTCAAATTGAGTACTACAGGAAGTCTGAAGTGAAGCCTGAATTGGTTGGTTGGACTGACCCTGGTGCTGCTGTGGCTGATAACCCCGGCCCCACTGGCCTGAACCTCTACAACCATGTGTGGAACCACTGTAGTCATCCTGATGTCGAGGCCTCTTATCTCTGGCCCTGATGTCATGACGATGCGAATCCTCTACAGTACGGGCAAAGTCTACAATAGCCTGGAATAATTGACCACTAGAAACCAATATCTCTGCAGGCTTTCTAAACTCCCTCTGCAGCCCCCAAACAAACCTATAGACTCTGTAGGCATAATCATGGCCCCAAACGAAGTAAGCTGATGGAAATGGGTCTCGTACTCTGAGACGGTCATAGTATCTTGAGCAAGTCTAGTGAACTTCTCTCTCCGATGCTCTCTGTCGCTCTGTTGCAAGAACTTGGCCATAAAAGCCTCATAAAACTCAAACCAAGCCAAAGGTGGTGACGATGATGATCTGCAAGCAACCTGGGCCCTCCATCATAACTTTACTGGGCCCTCCAGCTGATATGTAGTATAGCTAACACCGTGAGTCTCCAATGACCCCAAATAATGTAACATCTCCTCACAAGTAGTAATAAAATCATGTGGGTCCTATCCAAAAGTTCTAGCAAACCACGGAGGTGGCATTCTCAAGAATCTACCCAATGCCTTCTGCTCCGTCTCTGTCATAACCAGGTGGGGAGCAAGAGGCTATGCAACTAAAAGGACCGGAATAACCTTGGCACGGGGAGCCACAACAACATGTTGCGGTCCTAAACTCAGTGCACCCAGGGCTTCCCCTTTAGCGGAAGTCTGTGATGCCTTAGAAGGCCTCTCTCCAACCATACCCAACAACTGCAACAGTAAACCCCGAATATCTTGAGAATGAGCTGGTGCTGAAGCTTGGAAGGAAGCTGATACTGGTGCTGGTGGCACCTTGGCAGCCCCCAGTTCCACATGCCACTGCTCAAGAACACACTATGGTGCATACTCATGCTCGGGCTTTGTATCAACTCTAGCAGCTCTAGCAGGTGCCGCTGCTCAAGGACGCCCTCGACCCCTACCTCTATGACCTCCCAGCCCCTAGCTGGAGTCAGAGGCTCATCTCCACCCGATGCCAATGATCTTGTATGAGCCATCTGCGGAAGAATGAACGAGAACACGTGAGATTTCCAGAAACCTTCAAGGATACTATGCACAAGATTAAAGAAAGAAAAGATCATATTTCCTATAATGTCACTATAGCCTCCCGAAGATTGAGTACGGACGTCTCTACCCTCATCCGCCGGACTCTACTAGATATTTGCTCCTATACCGAAGACACCAGTGAACCGAGATCTCTGATACCAAGCTGTCATGACCTAATTTCTTGGTCATGATGGCACCTACAACCCCCCAGTAGGTGAACCAATCCTCGTAGCCTGGAGCTGTCAGTAATAGGCTACTATCTAACAATTTAAGCAGAAGAACAGTTTAATAAGGAGAAGCAAGGGAACTAGATGAAGAAAATAGATAACAGGAATATATACATACATATGCGGAAGCTAAACCAAACCCAAAACCTGGTATCATAGTATAGAGCCTGAACTACATATAAAGAGTACGAAGCATCCAAGATAATATATACACAAATGTCTCCGAGTAGTAATAGAGTACATAAAGCAAAAGATAAACTAAAAGATAAGCTCTGGTCACCAAGAGCTCACCCTCAGTCCGGGCTGGTCCAAAATCTCCAAGAACGAGTCTCCCACGAGTTAGCGGTGATGGCTCGCACTAGGATCTGCACCAGAAAATGCAGAGTGTAGTATGAGCACCAAATGCGAAGCATAAAGTACCCAATAGGTATCATAGGCCGACTGGGCACATATAAGATAAAAGCATAGTAAAAGACAAAATAGAAACAAGTAGTCATTGAAATCTACAAAAGGCACACAGGAAATAGCCCAGAGGGAAGACAACAGAAACAACATACAAGGCTAACAAGTAGAAAATATATACACAACAGGAATAGGTGAAAGTAGGAAACGATGCACCTGGGTCCTTGATAAAATAGTATATACATAACAAGTTTCAGAAGTGGACGGTATGCTAGTAACCTCAAGTACAAGGGAAGGTAAGAGAGGAATAAGGATAGACATGTTCAAAAACAGGAATTAATAACAAAACTAATCATACCGATCTCAAGTCAAAACTAGCAACTCGCAATATCCAATCGCATAAATATAACCGTAACAGGGGATAATACCGTGATAGAGTAGCAAGAGTCTACCTACAGTCCTCCGGCCGCCCATACAATCGAGGAGCACAAACAAATGAAAACAAACCCTCCGACCGCCCATACAACTGTAGTGTACACTCAATAAATAGAAAACAAGGGTGGAGCCTCAAACAATGAATGATATTATGCATGATAAACTCTGGGTGGAATAGAAACTTTGTATGTACCTCCTCCGGTGCCGAACGGGCCCAGTAGGTAGGTTCCATGGAAGAACACTGCTTGTATACCTCTATTCAACTGTATATCCTTCCTCTGGCACATGCATCCCAAAGCCCCAGGTCTGGAACAACAAAGTCCATGGAGGTCCCGGACCCCATACTACAACTCAGTATTGAAAATATTATCCAGAGCAAGTTCAGATTCAAGCTGAAGATTTAAATCTAATATATGAATGCCTAAATTCTATCCAGGTCTAAAATAGTGAAGAAATGTCTCAAAAACCCCACCAACGGTGCGCGGACATAACCGGGTCTAAAACAGTGGTAAAACATCTCTGGTGCTCGGTCCAACCGAGACTAATGCCATCTCAAATCAGTAAGAAAACTCAACTAGCACTCTGGCCCTGCCGAGTCTAGCATTAATGGTAAAACTAGTGATAGAAAACATAATTTAACTCTCTTTTACCCCAAGAAGATCCGCAAATAATTTCCAAGTCATTTCCATAAAAACAGCCCCCAGGGCCATGCAAAGTTTAGAAAATTAGTACCAGTAGGACCGAAGCCAAAATTGTAGTAAGATGTAGTAGGAAATCCTCATTATATGCATGGTCATGATATAATCAACACAAATAGCCACCCAGTAGCTTACAAGCAACCTATCGGCCCTGCACAAGCTCCAATCGCTCTACAACACAGATAGCCAGTATTATATCACGATAATGATGGCCGGGACTCATGGGAACTCCCGAATAACCCACCATCTATGGTCCAGAGTCAAAACAAGGCCACACCAGACCATAAGGGTGATAATAGCAACTATGAAGAATACTATATACAACGACGAAAAGAAACAAGGCGAATCATGGAAAAGCGGTCAAGGTGTGTGGTGCCAAGCTAATAACCCAACCCAAGGATGTCAGTTAGTACAATTTTATCTGATATATGATGAGTCTAGGGAGTTTAGACCGTAACCTACCAGTCGTACGATGACAAGTTGCAGGCATGACAATATCCGAGGCTGAAACGCTCCGAGAAGCTCCAAATGATAATCAAACTATCAAAAACATAAATAATACATTAAATTGAGTGTAACGATAACCATAATGCTACAATTGTAGCCGAGTCAAAATCCAGGCTAAAAGCGAACCCGCAGGGCCCACAACTCGAAACCAAAAATGGAAAGAAGCACAATGACCACAATGATGCCAAGATGACATGCTCCAAAAATAAGCAATTTTGGCCAAGGGAAAAACTACGAAACAGCCCACTCAAGAGGGGATTTAAAGAAGGAATTTTACGAACAAAAATCAAAATTTGAGCAAGGAAGCTTACCAAAATGAGAGCAACACTCCAAGGAAATGAAATCATGGAGTTTATGGGACATGCAATTCCAAGGAGGCAGATTCTTCAAAGGGAAACCAAGCTTTTAGAATTATAACCATGGAGCTTCAACAATGGAAGGAAAAGGGAAGGATTGGAGAAGAAGACTTACCAATTAAATTAAGGGAAGCATGATTTTCTCCTCAATATAATGAAATTCCATGTCTGGGAGCAATTTAGAGAAACTTGGTGGAGAGAAAAATGAGTTTTGGACTTGGAATAATGAAGGCACAAAGCTGGAAAATCGAAATGCCAAGAGATATATAGCTGATGGCTGTTGGTCAGCGCTATCGCGCTAAACCAACACCATCGCGCTAAGGGAGGGCAAGCACCAAGGCGCGATCGCATGCAGAGGGGCGCCATCGGCGCTGGCCTAGGCGCCATCTGAGCTGGCATGGTTCCATCGCGCATAAAGGCTGGCCACAGGCTAGCATGATCGCGCTGCCTGGGCACCGTTGGCGCTGAAGGCCTGCAACTGCACTAAAACCAGCTGCACTAAGAATTTCTATGGGTTGTTTCGAGCACGATTGAAACCCGATATTCAAAAACCAATAATGCTAACAGAGTGGAAACGATGTTCCGGACTCAACGAAATCGATAAAACTTCCATACGAGGTCATTTTCGAGAAATTTTGACCCAAGTCAACGCTAACTAAAACCAACCAACTTGTTGAAATGAGCCCAGCTCACCAGGAACCTGAAAAAACCACCTATCTAACCCAAACTCAACATTCCAGAGCTGATGGAATTGTCAAATTTTGAATCTGATGCTCCGATCCTTAAAAGCTGACCAAAGTTACACTTTTAACTCCAAATGTCTCGAAAATAGAAAAAGAAACACAAAACCCACACCAGAATTTCTCAGGCCTTAATTAAAGGTCCAACTAGACCAAACTCAATGCTCCGGAGCTAATAGAACTGTCGGAATTGATTCTGAGCACATTAGCTAAGAATGTTGACTAAAGTCAACGATATTCTAACTTAAGGATCTAAAATAGGCAAACGGACAAAACAACCAAACGAACGACCAGGGCACCAAACTACCGGTCCCAGAAAGCCATAAATGACTTGGGGCTGCTACAGGGAAGCTTTAACACTACAATGAATATGCAAACGCGAAGATGTCCAGAAGGGTCATCACAACATCCACTACTAAAAAGACTTTCGTCCTCAAAATTCAAGAAAAAGGGAGTACCTGAAGGCTCGAACAACTGCAGCTACTAGGAACGCAACTCACTCTCGGTCTCCCAAGTAGCCTCCTTGACCAGATTATGCCTCTGCTGAACTTTCATAATCGAAATCTCCCTACATCTCAATCTCCTAATATCTCTTGCCAGAATAGCAATCAGCTCCTTAACAAAGGATAAACTCTCATCTAACTGGATAGAATCCCAATGCAACACATGAGACATCTGGAACATATCGGTGCAATATCAAGACATGAAAAATGGGATGCACAGCTGAAAATATCAGGGGAAAAGCTAACATGTAGGCCACACTACCAACCCTTTGGAGAATCTCAAATGGCCCAATGAAGCTGGGGCTAAGCTTGCCCCGCCGACCAAATCTCATCACGCCCTTCACGAGCGGTACTCGAAGGAATACCAAGTCACCAACACTGAACTCCAAGGCACAAAGACTATGGTCAGCGTAGCTCTTCTGCCTACTCTGGGTTGCTCTAAGTCTATCCTAAATCAAATGGACTCGGTCCAAGGAATCTCTAAGCAAATATGTAATTTGCGGTCTGGACTCTAAACCATCAAACCAACCAATCAGTGATCTGCAATACCTACCATACAAGACCTCGAAAGGTGCCATCTATCCGAGGGTGGAAAGTAGTAATAAGCTGAACCTCTATACCCAAATCCCTCTGTATAGCTCTTCATAATGGGGATGTGAACTGAGTGTCGCGGTCTGAAATGATAGAAATTGGGACTCTGTGCAACCGAACAACCTCCCGAATGTAAATCTGAGCTAACCTCTCAACACCGTAGAAAGTCTGAACCGGCAAGAAGTGGGCCAACTTAGTCAGCCGATCCATAATTACCCAAATAGAATCAAAACCCTGAGAAGTACGAGGCAGACCAACCACAAAATCCATAGTAATCCTTCCCACTTCCACTCGGGAAAGGGAAGTCGCTACATCAAACCACTCGGCCTCATGTTCTCTAACTTAACCTGCTGACAATTCAAACACCGAGATACGAACTTTGCTATGTCTCGCTTCATATCGCTCCACCAGTAAAGCTTTCTCAAATCTCAATACATCTTCGCTGCGCCAGGATGAATGGAGAACAATATGCCTTACGAAGTATCAACTGAATCAAATCTCCAACCCTCGGAAAACAAAGTTGACCACCAAACCTCAGAATACCATCAGAACCCAAAGTAGCCCGGCTGGCCTCACCCCAAACTACCTGATCACGAAGGTCACACAAACTCTGATCCTCGAACTGTCGGCTCTGAATCTGAACAACTAGAGTAGAACGAACCTCAACACTGGAAAGAACTCTGTTAGGATCCGATAAGTGAAGCCTAACCAAACGGTTAGCCAAGGACTGGATGTACAAGGCCAACGGTCGCTCAGAAATTGAAATTGAAGCTCGGCTGCCCATACTTACTGCCTTCCCACTCAAGGCATCCGCTACCATATTTGCTTTATTCGAATGGTATATAATAGTGAAATCGTAGTCCTTCAGCAACTCAATCCATCTCCTCTACCTCGAGTTTAGCTCTCGCTGACTCATAATGTACTGAAGACTATGGTGATCGGTGAATATCTCACAATGAACTCCATATAAGTAGTGCCTCTAGATCTTGAGCGCGAAAACTATCGTTGCCAACTCTAAGTTATGAGTGGGGTAGTTGCACTCGTGAAACTTCAGCTGCCTCGATGCATATGCTATCACTCAACCCTGCTGTATCAACACACAACCAAGACCAACCCCGGAAGCATCACAATAGACGGTGAAACTCTAACTCTCAACCAGTAAAGTCAAAACTGGAGCTGAAGTCAATAAGGCCTTAAGCCTCTGGAAGCTATCCTCGTACTGATCCGACCACTAAAATGAAACATCTTTCTTAGTCAACATAGTCAAGGGTGCTGCTATGGAAGAAAATCCCTAACGAACCGTCTGTAGTACCCGGCTAACCCAACAAAGCTGAAAACCTAGGTCAAGGCCAATCACGAACTACTAAAATCTTACCTGGATTAACTCTAATCCCATTATTAGACACCATGTGCCCTAAGAATGCAACCGACTCAAGCCAAAACTCACACTTTGAGAACTTAGCATAAAGTCAATGATCTCTTAAAGTCTGAAGTACGGTCCTCAAGTGCTGCTCATGCTCATTTCTACTCCTCAAGTATATTAGAATGTCATCAATGAAGACTATAAAATTAACATATCCAAGCACGGGCTAAGCACCTTATGCATCAAGTCCATGAAGGTTGCTAGGGCATTAGTCAATCTAAAAGACATCACCAGGAAATTATAATGGTTGTAACATGTCCTGAATCCTATCTTAGGGATGTCCTCTGCCCTAATCCTCAACTGATGGTAGCCGGACCACAAATCAATCTTTGAAATCATGGTTGAACCCTGAAGTTGATCAAACAAGTCATCAATCCTGGGCATCGGATACCTATTCTTCAATGTTACCTTATTCAGCTGCCGATAATCAATACACATCCGCATCGACCCATCCTTCTTCTTCACGAAGATAACAAGAGCACCCCAAGGAAACACACTCGATCTAATAAACCCCTTAACTAACAAATCCTAGAGCTGCTCCTTAAGCTCTCTCAACTCAGCAGGAGCCATACGGTAGGGAGGAATAGAAATGGGCCTGGTTCCCGGCTCTAACTCAATAGAGAAATAAACATCTGTCTCAAGTGGAAGGCCTGACAAGTCGGTAGGAAACACATCTAGGAAGTATCTAACCACGGGAACAGACTCAGGAGACGAAGGGAAAGCACTAGCATCTCAGACATATGATAGATAAGCTAAACACCCACAGGAAATCAACTTCCTAGCATGAAGACGAGATGATCCCAGATGGTATGCATCTAACAGAAACCTGACACACAACCGGGGATACACCAAGCATGGCTATGGTAACCGTCTTGGCATACCAATCCAAAACTATGCGGTGAAGGGATAACTAGTCATTGCCTAGTATCACATCAAAATCTAACATATCAAGGATCATCAAATCACCCTAAGTATCCAAATCACCAACAGATATCAAGCAAGATCTCACAATCCGATCAACTACTAAAGAATCTCTTACTGGGGTTGAAACAGAAATAGGCATAGATAACGGCTCACTAGCCAACCCTAAACAAGACAGAAAGTAGGTAGATACATAAGAACATATAGATCCAGGATCAAATAAATCCATAGCAAACTGATGGCACACATAAATCGTACTTATAATCACAACATCCGAGGCCTCTGCCTCCAGTCTCCCAAGGACCACATAAAACTGACGATGACCTCCACCTGCCCGACCGCCATCCCTACTACCTGCTCTACCACATGGAGCACCACCTCTACCCTAACCACTTCCTTCTCGAGCCGGTGGCTGAGCTAAGCGAATAGGCTGAGCCTTTGGAGTGGTTGGCTGAATTGCACCCTGCTGGGGGCAATCTCTAGCAAAATAACCAATAATACCACAGGTGAAACAAGTCCCTGATGACCTACTCGGTCGAGATGAACCAGTAGAACTCGTATGGACACCATAACTTGATACACCAAAAACTGCACCCCTCAAAGACTGATCGTTGTAGCCCTGATGGCTACTCGGACCCTGCTCAAACTGAGTACTATCAAAAGTCTGAAGTGAAGCCTGAACCGATCGGCTGGACTGACCCTAGTATTATTGTGGCTGATAACCCCATCCCCACTAGCTTGAACCTCTACCACCATGTCTGGAACCATTGTAGCTACCTTGATATCGAGGCCTCTTATCTCTAGCCTCGGTGTTATGATGACGTGAATCCTCAACAGTACGGGTATAGTCCGTAATAGCCTGGAATGATTGACCACTAGCAATCAATATCTCTGCAGGCTCTCTAAACTTCCTCTGTAGCCCCCAAACAAACCTATAGACTCTATCAGACTCAGTAGGCATAATCAATGCCCCAAATAGAGCAAGCTGATGGAAACGGGTCTCGTACTCTGAGACGGTCATAGTATGCTGAGCAAGTATAGTGAATTTTTCTCTCTGATGCTCTCTGTCGCTCTGTGGCAAAAAGTTGGTCATAAAGGCCTCATAAAACTCAGACCAAGCCAAAGGAGGCAACGCCGATGGTCTGCAGGCAACCTAGGCCCTCCACCATAACTTCACTGGTCCCTCCAACTGATATGTAGTATAGCCAACCCCATAAGTCTCCAATTACCCCAAATGATGCAATATCTCCTCACATGTAGTAATAAAATCATGTGGTTCCTATCCAGAAGTGCTATCAAACTGCGGAGGTGCATATCTCAAGAATCTACCTAACGCCTTTTGCTTCGTAGCTGTCATAACCAGGCAGAAAGAAAGAGGTTGTGCAACTGAGGGGAATGGAATAACCTCAGCACGGAGAGCCACATCAATAGGCTTTGCTCCTGAACTCGGTGCACCCAGGGCTGCCCCTTGAGAAGAAGTTTGTGCTGCCTCAGAAGGCTACTCTCCAACCATACCCAATAACTGCAATAGTAAACCCCAAATATCGGAAGACTGAGCTGGGGCTGAAGCTGGAAAAGAAGCTAATACTAGTGCTTGTGGCACCTGGGCCACCCCCGGGTCCATATGTCACTGCTCAGGAGCAAACTCTGGCTCATACTCATGCTGGGGCTCTATCTCAACTCTAGAAGCTCTAGCAGGTGCTGTTGCTCGGGGACATCCTCGACCCCTACCTCTACGACTTCTCGGCCCCTAGCTGGAGTCAGAGGCTCGTCTCTGCATGATGCCAATGATCTCGTACGAGCCATTTGTGGAAGAATGAACGAGAACAAGTGAGAATTCCAGAACCTTTAAGGATACTATGCATGAGATAGAAGCAAGAAAAGTCCATGTTTCCTAGGATGTCCTATGGCCTCCCAAAGATTGAGTACGGATGTCTTCGCTCTGATCCGCAGGACTCTACTAGATATTGGCTCCTATACCGATGACACTGGTGAACCTAGAGCTCTGATACCAAGCTGTCATGACCTGATTTCTAAGTCATGATGGCACCTACAACCCCCCAGTAGGTGAATGATGTGCCGCCATTCTACGGCACTTTTGACGTCTCTAAACTAAGAACAATCGTACGTTTTCAAGCAACTGTCGTCGTTTTTGATGTGTTTATGTTATATTTTCAGGAAAGGGAGACAAACATGGAAACGAAAGGAAATACGGGCAAAATGACATTCTGGATAAGAGTGACGGTCCGAGTGACGGACCATCAAGCCCAAGCCGTCAAGATGGGGCAGCACCACTGCCTAGTGGTGACGGCCACCGTGACGGGCTGTCAAGCTCGTGACGGACCGTCAAGCCCAAGCCGTCAAGATGGGGCAGCACCACTGCCTAGTGGTGACGGCCACCGCGATGGGCCGTCAAGGTGGTGACGGTCCGTCACCCAAACCATCAAGTTGAGACAGTGCGTTACGCGGATTCCGAACATTTTTGGGTTTACTTCCTGGACTCTTATAAATACCTTATGTTAGGTTTATTTTACATGTGTGGAATATTATTCTTTAGTTGGCAGACAGGTTGTTGACCCAATAGTTTTAGAAGAGTTTTTAGTCGGTTTTGAGAGCAACAACACGTTTTCTTCTTCTTGAATTCGTGTTCTTGATTTGTTCTTGGGATCTTGGTTTTTCTTGTTCTTGGATATTTGAAGATTGTTTTCATTATATTGTAAGAATCTCTTCTCCTTATTATGAATATGACTTTCTTCTCTTCTTCTTCTAGCATGATTAACTAAACTCCCACAACTAGGGTTGTGGGAGCCATGGCTAAAGTAGCGATATAGATTCCGGGTAGCGACGGGTTCAATATATATGATTGTCACGTTCTTAATCATTCATGCTTAAAGTTTTCTAGTGGTTGCAAACATTAGAACATGCCTAGGTTTAATTTGCTTGAGTAAAGAGATTAAAACCGGGAAACTTGATTAACGACGAGGATTCGAGACTACCAACTCTCGTCTTATGATTAATGCTGTAACTAGATTAATCTACTTGATGTTTAGATTGACCAAATAAACTTTTTGTTCTAGTGAAGGTACCCTACAATATGGTGAAGTTGGCAAAGATTTACATTTTAGAGATAGTTCGATTGCATGGTCTACCCATTTCCATCATTTTGGACAAGAGTACTTAGTTCACTTTGCACTTTTGGAGTTTTATGCAGCCAGAGTTGGAAACTCAGTTGGACATGAGTATAACTTTTCACCCACAGAGGGATGGTTAATTGAAGCAGACTATTCAGGTTTTGGTGGATATGCTTTAGGCTTGTGTGATTGATTTTGATGGTCATTGGGACCAATTCTTGCCTTTGGTGGAGTTTGCCTACAACAACAGTTATCATTCCAGCATTCAGATGGCACATTCAAGGCTTTATATGAGAGAAAGTGTAGATTTTTGGTTAGTTGGTTTGATTCCTTTAAGGTTAGGCATTTTGGGGTACGTGTTTGTTATGAGATTCGATGGATAGGTTGAAGTTGATTTAGGACCGACTTTTGACAGCCCATAGTAGGCAAAAGAGGTATGTGGATCATAGAGTTTGTGACTTGGAGTTCATGGTTAGTGAGCGGGTTTTGTAGAAGGTGTCACCCATGAAGGGTGTAATGAGGTTGGAAACAAGGGCAAGCTTAGTATGAGGTTTATTGGGCCTTTTAAGATTCTTTGGCGCATTTGGGAGGTAGCCTATGAGTTAGCTTTACCTCCTAGTCCTGCAGCAGTGCATCCAGTTTTCCATGCTTTAATATTAAAGAAGTTTTGATGGTTCGCATGTGATTTGGTGGGATTTGAAGGATTTTGATCAGAATCTAACTTTTGGAGAGAATCCTACAACTATTTTGATAGGTAGACTAGGATGTTGAGATCTAAGGAGATAACATCAGTGAATGTTCAGTAGAAGCATCATCCGATTTAGAAGGCTACATAGGAGGCCAAGTCACAGATGCAGAGTAGATATCCCTAGATTTTTTTATTGTTCAGGTACCTTCCTTACTCTTACATTTGAGGATGAACGTGTATTTTTGTAATGACGGGGTCCATTGTTACGAGTGAACTATTCGTGTCAATTCTTAGAGTGAGAAAACTCCTGGTTTGAGAGTTTGAAATTCTGGGCTAGGCTAGTCTCGGCCGGTTTTGGAGCGAGGTATGGTCTAGGGAAATCAAGGTAAGGATTGGGTTAAATGTATTGATTTGAGCTAGTTTTCCATTTATCTAAGATATAAAGGAGTCTGGAGGACTTTTTGGAATCGAATTTGGGTAAGTAGAACTCCCAGAATTGAGGTTGACGTGAAGGAGATATTTCGGGATATCGGGAAAATAAGTGAGTTGTAAAATGGACCAATTTTGGGGACTTTACGGATTTTTGTCCCGTGTTAATCATCGTAGTGATTGACACTCTGCCATAGCGACCTCCACCGTAGCGGAGAAAATACCGCTACAGCAAAAGTCAATGTCGGTCAGCCTCCTCCATAGCGGATGACTCTGCTACGGCGGTACCGCTATAGCGGAGCAGACCGCTATAGTAAAGCATGATGGTATTTAATGCAGAAACTTCCCCAAAATAGTTCAATTTTTCTTCAAACGTTTTGGGAGAAGAAGGGGGCAATTTTGGGCGATTTCCATCTATTTTCCACCATTTTTCATCCTAAAGGTAAGGATTCTACTCCCCAAACTCTGTAATATATTTCCTACACTATAGAATTGCTAGGGTAGACTTGGGGAAAGATTTGGGATAACCTAGGATTGTAGAATCAGGGGAAAAGGGGGAATTCTAGGGTGCTAGAGTTCTTGGTTATTTTTTGTAGTTAATGGGTAATGATCACCAAGCTTAAATTCGCTAAATGTATCGGTATAAATGATAATCCTAGGTAAATTAATGGTGGGAAAGCCCAGAAAGGGTTGGGATGATCATGGTTTGGCCTGGGGATTAGGATTTTGTATAATCCGGATAATTTAGGCATGTTAATTAACTATAGTGTTTATGTGTTTGTTTCTAGACCAAGAACAAGCAAGGGATCCTGAAAAAAGGAAAGCTCTGGCACTGTAGAGCTTGATTATTCGAGGTAAGTGATGGTTATTGATTCATGTATGCATTTATGTTTGTATAATTTGGTCTAAGTATCGTATGTGTTGCACGTTTAGGGAATGATTAGGAATGTCTAAGAGTCCTATTTTCAGTCTTGTGAAATGAACTAGGTGTTATTGCTCGTTGGTTTACAAGTGTGGATTGTTCATTGTTTGTGACTGTGGATTTATGTGACATTTGGTTGGCTCGGGTACCACACCTGGTATGAGTATACTAACGGTTGGCTCGAGTACCATGTCTGGTATGGGATATACTATCGGTTGGCTCGGGTACCACGCTTGGTACGGGAAATACCAACTGGTTAGCTAAGGTACCACACCTGGTACGGGTTTACTTTATTTGATTGTTGCATTTTTACTAATGGTTCCCTGAGTGGATCAGGTTGTGTTTATGATTTGTGATTGTGCATATGGTCCTTGACAGGCCGGGTTATCATCATATTGATTTGTGAGTTAGTCTTGGTGCAGATCGGGTTGTATGTTTGACAGTTAGGTGTTGTCTAGAGGGGATCTAGAGTGGGTTCGGGATATGCAATATGGTGTAATTATTGTTTATTGCAGATTGTTGATCATATCTGTGATAGTGGATTACATGTGGGGACAAGCTAGGGAGACACTTGTAGTCTAGAATTACCTGTTGGCTTGTTTGCATATTCCCTGTTCTACTACTTGACTTTTGTACTGTTCATATATTGTTTATTTGAAATTGGTTGCTGATCCTATCAATACACGGTGGTTGTGTACTGATACTGCACTTGCATTTCTTTTGTGAGTACAGGAAATCTTTCGGCGGTTGATGCAGAACCTCACCTGTAGGCTTGACACTTCAAGACACCAAGGATGAGCTGTTCAATCGAGCTGCCTTGGTTTCTTTCTTATTGGTTGTAGCCCAATTATTTAGGGCTTAGACTATTTCTTATTTTGGGGTTGCATCCCCGTACTCTAGATATGGTAGAATTTTGGTACGATGATCTTCAGGTCCTAGGGGATTTTTCCGCAAGTTATTTATTATAGTTGGTTTGATTTTGGTTAATTATCGCTTGTTTATTTTATTACACACTGGTTTTAAGATGTTAGACTATGCTAAGGGTTGAGTTCTATTGGTTCGCTCATCCGGTGGTTGAGTGGGTGCCACTCGCGGTGGTCTGGGTCATGACAAAGATGGTATCAGGGCCCTAGGTTCGTTGATCATGTCGTACCAAAACAGGTCTAGTAGAGTCTTGAGAAATGATGCCGAGACATCTGTGCTTTTCTTCGAGAGGTTATAGTACTCTAGGAAAAACTATTTCTTCTTTCTTCTTTCGTGCTATAACTTGATTCCAATTGGTATCTGGTGATACAAATTGGTAACTGACTTCGTTTACTCTTCTCTCTGCTGATGGTTAATATAAGAAATGGCAGCGGTCCCAACGGCGGGCCCGGTTGTCAGAGGTAGAGGCAGGGGTAGGGAAGAGGTCGAGGTAGAGCCACACCCACCAGGGGTGGATCTCAAGCTTCTGTAGGAGTGCGAGAAGCAACCCCTCTCCCACCTCAGGAATAGGTTGTCAAAGATGTGGAAGTTTTTGTGGAGGATAATGGGGCGCAAGTGGAGCAACACGGGCTGGAGGTGCAGGCCTTCCCTCTATGACGCCCGAAGAATTTTAGCAGGCTTGGAACTTCTTGAGTGGTTTGGTTGGTGCCGGAGCCACCCCCGCGGGTGTTGCAAATCAAGCTCTGGGCACTTAGCTCGCAGTCACTTATGAGTTCATATTGGATTTCTATGAGAGGCTGCACAAGTTGGGCATTATGCAACAGCATGGGGTTGAGTTCGTCACATTTCAGCTGCAGGGTGATGCCAAGAAGTAGTGGAGATCTCATGTGGATTGTCTATCATCTGTTTTGCCCCCACTGACTTGGGAGCAGTTTCACGCGCTCTTCTTAGAGAAGTATGTACCTAGTACTTTGAGAGATAGTAAAAAGGATGAGTTCTTGAATTTGGAACAGGGTATCATGTCAGTCTTTGCTTATGAGGCTAAGTTTCACGCTTTATCTCATTTTGTTACACAGTTGTTGGGTTCCGAGGAGGAGCGGGTTCAATTGTTTGTGAAGGGTTTGAATACTGAGCTTCAGGTATTGTCTGTACACATGACTTCATCAAGGAAAGGCTTCAATGAAATGGCAGATTATGTAAAGAAACTTGAGGGAGTCAAGCAAGCGGGGAAGGCTAAAGTGTTGGTCAAGAAGCCCTGGAATGAGGGAAATTATATTGGTTTGTACTCCAGGGGCCATAATCAACAGATATACTCAGCCTGTCCTATTCAGTCAGCTCTGCCAGCTACTACAGGTGGTCGTCCGGGAGTGAATCAATAGTTTTCAGCTCTTAGGGGCCAAGGAGCCTCTTACACATCTGCCAGCAGGCCTGCACTTGATCGTGGTTGCTTCCATTATGGTGATCTGGACACTTTAAGAGGGAGTGCCCTCATAGGTAGACTGATAATCAGGTTCAGCAGCAGTCTAAGGCCGTGGTCCCGGCAGGTAGAGGTGGTTATGTTAGGGGTCATCCACAGGATGGGTGAGGTAACTTTCAGGGAGGCTTGAGAGACCGAGGAAATGGCGGCACAGGCAGTGGTATGGCGCAACCAGCCAAGGAAGTAGCTCGGATTAATGACCGGGCTCAGTGTAATGCATTTTCAGGGAGGACCGAGGCTGAGGCATCAGATGCGGTGATCACATATACTATTCTTGTTTGTGATAGAATGGCTTCAGTACTATTTGACCTAGGTTCTACATATTCTTATGTGTATGTGAGTTTTTCTTTGTGTCTGGACTTGATATGTGATATCCTTGATTTGCCTATCCATGTTTCTACCCCGATTGGAGAGTCCGTGATTATGACTCATGTTTATCATAATTGTTCTATTTTATTTGTGTGGTTGCATACATGTGTAGACTTGGTAATTCTTGATATAGTAGACTTCGATATCATTTTAGGCATGACCTAGTTATCCCCTTATCATGTTGTGATGAATTGTAACACCAAGTCTGTGGCTCTAGAAATTTCGAGTAAGGATAGGCTAGAGTGGGAAGAAGAGTACAGGGTCAAGCCGATCAAGGTGATATTGTTTATTCAGGCTAGAAAGCTAGTGGGGAAGGGGTGTCTAGCCTTTTTGGCTCATCTTTGGGATGATAGTGTGGAGTCCCCATCTATTGAGTCAGTTCTAGTTGTTTTAGAGTTTCTAGAGGTGTTTCCAGCAGATTTGCCTGCTATGCCTCTGGACAGGGATATCGATTTCTGTATTGACTTGGAGTTTGACACTCTCCCAATTTCCATCCCTCCTTATCTTATGGCTCTGGAAGAGTTAAGGGAGCTTAAGTATCAGCTTCAGAAACTCCTAGATAAGGGATTTATCTGTCCCAGTGCTTTACCTTGGGGTGCTCCGGTCTTGTTTGTGAAAAAGAAGGATGGTGGTATGCCGATGTGCATAGATTATAGGAAACTGAACAAGGTCACCATCCAGAATAAGTACCCTTTACCTCGTATTGATGACCTTTTTGACAAGTTACATGGTGCATCCATGTTTTCGAAAATTGACTTGACGTCAGGATATCATCAGTCAAAGATTAGGCCTGAGGACATTCCTAAGACTAGTTTTTAGACTCGGTATGGACATAACAAGTTCTTAGTGATGTCGTTTGGGTTGACTAATGCACCATCAATATTCATAGTTTGATGAATGGGTTGTTTAAACCTTACTTGGATTCGTTCATCATCATTTTTATTGATGATATTTTGATCTACTCCAAGAGTAGGAAGGAGAATGTTGAACATCTTCGTATAGTGTTGGACATTTTGAGACATCAAAATCTTTATGCAAAGTTCCCCAAGTATGAGTTTTGGTTGACTTTGGTTGCATTCGTGGGGCATGAGTGTTAGAACAGGGGGTGATGTTAGATCCCCAGAAGATTGAGGCAGTCAAGAGTTGGGTCCAGCCTAGCTCGGTGACTGAGGTGAGAAGTTTTGTGGGACTTGCAGGCTACTATCATAGGTTCGTCAAGGATTTTGCATCTATTTCTACTCAGCTGACAAGGCTGACATAGAAATACATACCATTTCTGTGGTCCGACAAGTGTGAGGAGAGCTTCCAAAAGCTCAAGACACTCCTGACCACGGCTCTGATGTTGTCTTTTCCGGTTGAAGGTAAGGACTTTATTGTTTATTATGATGCTTCACATTCTAGTTTGGGTACTGTGTTGATGCAGGATAGGAAAGTGATAGCCTGTGCTTCTAGACAGTTGAAGGTGCATGAGAGAAACTATCTGACTCATGATTTGGAGTTGGCAGCGGTGGTGTTTTCACTCAAAATTTGGAGACACTATCTTTATGGTGTCAAGTATGAGGTGTTCACTTACCATCGCAGTCTGTAACATGTCTTCACTCAGAAAGACTTGAACCTGAGGTATAGAAGGTGGATGGAGTTATAAAAGGACTATGATGTGATCATTCAGTACCATCCGGGTAAGGCTAATGTGGTTGCAGACACATTGAGCTGGAAGACAGTTAGCATAGGCAGTTTGGCTTGTTTGGGGGTTTCCAAATGACCACTTGCTAAGGGGATTCAGGCATTGGAATCTAAGTTCATGCACTTGGGTATTTCAAAACAAGGTGGGGTATTTTCTAGTATTGAGGTCAAATCCTCTTTCATAGAGGAGATAAAGGCCAAACAGTTTCAGGATTCCTAGTTGAGCAGGCTTTGGAGCAAGGCAATATCCGAAGAGTTCAGGGAGGCCACATTGGATTCTGGCAGTATGTTAAATTTCAGAGAAAGGATTTGTTTTCCTCGGGTAGATGATATCATTCAGAAGGTGTTGGCAGAGGCTCATGGTTTGTGGTATTCGATTCATCTAGGTATAACAAAGATGTACAAAAGATTGAGGCAACTTTATTGGTGGCCTTGGATGAAAGGGGACATAGTGTATTTTGTGTCCAACTGTCATAATTGCTAGTAGGTCAAGTATGAACACTAAAGGCATGCAGGACTACTTCAAAGAATGCCCATTCCAAAGTGGAAGTGGGAACGGATAGCTATGGATTTTGTGGTGGGTCTCCCCAAGACCTTTTGGAAGTATGACTCTATTTGTGTCATTGTTGATAGGCTGACCAAGTCATCTCACTTCATTCCGATCAGGGTGGATTACAATTCGCAGCAATTGGGTAAGATCTACGTGAAAGAGGTTGTGAGATTGCATGGGGTGACACTGTCCATTATTTCAGACAGGGGTACGCAGTTTACCTCCCAGTTTTGGGGTAAGTTGCATGAGAAGTTGGGCACTCAACTCACCTTTAGTATAGCCTTCCATCCTCAGAATGATGGTCAGTCAGAGAGGATGATTCAGGTATTGGAGGACATGCTTAGAGCATGTGTGATTGACTTCGGGGGTCATTGGGATCAGTTTCTACCATTGTATGAGTTCTCATACAACAATAGCTACCACTCCAGTATCAACATGGCACCGTTCGAGGCTCTGTATGGTAGAAGTTGTAGGTCACATATAGGGTGGTTTGAGGAAGGCGATGTAAAGCCTTCAGGCGTAGACTTGGTAAGAGAAGCACAAGAAAATGTAAGAGGCATTCAAACCAAGTTGCTACTGCCCAAAACAGGCAGAAGGAATATGCGGATCGCAAGGTAAGGGACATGGAATTTCAAATTGGTGAGCAGGTATTGTTAAAAGTGTCACCAATAAAGGGAGTTATGCATTTTGGTAAAAAGGGCAAGCTCAGCCCTCAGTTCATCGGACCATTTGAAGTTCTTCAGATTGTAGGGCCAGTGGCTTACGGATTAGCACTGCCGCCCAGTCTGTCGGGTGTCCATCTGGTATTCTATGTATCCATGCTAAATCGATACCATGGGGATGGGGACTACATCATCAAGTGGTATGAGGCATTATTTGATAAAGATCTTCACTATGAAGAGGAACCGATTTTTATTCTTGACCGGGATGTCTGGAAATTCAGGACAAAGGTGATCAATATGGTAAAGTTTCAATGGAAGCATCATCCGAGTGAGGAATCCACTTAGGAAACCAATAAGTACATGCGGGACAAGTACCATCACCTGTTTGAGGATACAGATACTACTCTTTTCGCTCGTTACTTTCCATATTTTTGGATTTGATCATTCAGGGATGAACGATGGGTAAATTAGTATCTATTGTAATGACCTGGTCCATTGTTACGAGTGAACCATTCATGCCAATTCTTAGAGTGAGAAAACTCTGGGTTAGGGAGCTTGAAATTCGGTGCTAGGCTAGTCTCAGCTGGTTTTGGAGAGAGGTATGATCTAGGGAAATTTGGGTAAGGATTGGGTTAAATATCTTGATTTGAGCTAGTTTTCCATTTATCTAAGACATAAAGGAGTCTGGGGGACTTTTCGAAATTGAATTCGGGTAAGTAGAACTCCCAGAATTGAGGTTGACGTGAAGGAGTTATTTCGGGACGTCAGAAAAATAAGTGTGTTGTAAAATAGACCAATCTTGGGGAGTTAACGACTTTATATCCCATGTCAACTGCCATAGCGGTTGACACTCTGCCATAGCAACCTCTGCCATAGCTGAGAAAATACCACTATAGTCAAAGTCAACATCGATCAGCCTTCGCCATAGCAGATGTCTACGCTACGGTGGTACCTCTATAGAGGAGCGGACCACTATAGAGGATCATGAAAAGATTTAATGCAGAAACTTCTCCAAAATAGTTCAATTTTTCTTCAAACGTTTTGGGAGAAGAAGGGGCAATTCTACTCCCCAAACTCCATAATATTTTTCCTACGCTATAGAATTGCTAGGGGTGGACTTGAGGAATAGTTTGGGATAACCTAGGATTGTAAAATCTGGGGAAAAAGGTGAATTCTAGGGTGCTAAAGTTCTTGGGTATTGTTTATAGTTAATGGGTAATGATCACCAAGCTTAAATTCTCTAAGTGTATCAGTATAATTGAAAATCATAGGTGAATTATTGGTGAGAAATCCCAAAAAGTGTTGGGATGATCATGGTTTGGCCTGGGGATTAGGATTTTGTATAAGCCGGATAATTTAGGCATGTTAATTAACTATAGTGTTTATGTGTTTGTTTCTAGACCAAGAACAAGCAAGGGATCCTGAAAAAGGGAAATCTCTGGCACTGTAGAGCTTGATTATTCGAGGTAGGTGATGGTTATTGATTCATGTATGCATTTATGTTTGTATAATTTAATCTAAGTATCGTATGTGTTGCATGTTTAGGGAATGATTAGGAATGTCTAAGAGTCTTGTTTTACGTCTTATGAAATGAACTGGGTGTTATTGCTCGTTGGTTTACAAGTGTGGATTGTTCATTGTTTGTGACTGTGGATTTATGTGACATTCCGTTTGCTCGGATACCACACCTGGTACGAGTATACTAACAGTTGGCTCGAGTACCATGTCTGGTATGGGATATACTGCCGGTTGGCTCGGGTACCACGCTTCGTACGGGAAATACCAACTGGTTAGCTAAGGTACCACGCTTGGTATGGGTTTACTTTATTTGATTGTTGCATTTTTACTAATGGTTCCCTGAGTGGATCAGGTTGTGTTTATAAATTGTGATTGTGCATATGGTCCTTGAGAGGCCGGGTTATCATCATATTGATTTGTGAGTTAATCTTGGTGTAGATCGGGTTGTATGTTTGATAGTTAGGTGTTGTCTAGAGGGGATCTAGGGTGGGTTCGGGATATGCAATGCGGTGTAATTATTGTTTATTGAAGATTGTTGATCATATCTGTGATAGTGGATTACATGTGGGGACAAGCTAGGGAGACACTTGTAGTCTAGAATTACCTGTTGGCTTGTTTGCATATTCCCTGTACTACTACTTGACTTTTGTACTATTCATATATTGTTTATTTGGAATTGGTTGCTGATCTTACCAATACACGGTGGTTGTGTACTGATACTGCACTTGCATTTCTTTTGTGAGTACAGGAAATCTTTTGGCGGTTGACGCAAAACCTCACCTATAGGCCTGACACTTCAAGACACCAAGGATGAGCTGTTCGATCGACCTACCTTGGTTTCTTTCTTATTGGTTGTATCCCACTTATTTTGGGCTTAGACTATTTCTTATTTTGGGGTTGCATCCCTGTACTCTAGATATGGTAGAATTTTTGTAAGATGACCTTCAGGTCCTAGGGGATTTTTCCGCAAGTTATTTATTATAGTTGGTTTGATTTTGGTTAATTATTGCTTGTTTATTTTATTACACACTGGTTTTAAGATGTTTGGCTATGCTAAGGGTTTAGTTCTATTGGTTCGCTCATCCGGTGGTTGAGTGGGTGCCACTCGCGGTGGTCTGGGTCATGACAAAGATGGTGTCAGGGACCTAGGTTCGTTGATCTTGTCATACCAAAATAGGTCTAGTAGAGTCTTGCGGAATGATACCGAGACATCCGTGCTTTTCTTCGAGAGGCTATAGGACGCTAGGAAAAACTATTTCTTCTTTCTTCTTTCGTACTATAACTTGATTCCAATTGGTATCTCGTGATACAAATTGGTATCTGACTTTGTTTACTCTTCTGTCTGCAGATGATTAAAACAAGAAATGGCAGCGATCCCAACGGTGGGCCCAGCTGTCAGAGGTAGAGGCAGGGGTAGGGGCAGAGGTCAAGGTAGAGCCACACCCACCAGGGGTGGAGCTCAAGCTTTTGTAGGAGTGCTAGAAGCAACCCCTCTCCCACCTCAGAAATAGGTTGTCAAAGATATGGAAGTTTTTGTGGAGGATGATGGGGCGCAAGCGGAGGCAGCACGGGCTTGAGGTGCAGGCCTTCCCTCTATGACGCCCGAAGAATTTTAGCAGGCTTCGAACTTCTTGAGTGGTTTGGTTGGTGTCGGAGCCAGCCCCACGGGTGTGCAAATCAGGCTCTGGTCACTTAGCTAGCAGTCACTACGGCTCCTAGGATGGATGCAGCTTTAGGTACCGGTGATTTCTTTAGGCCAATGCTAGGCCCGATAATGACAGAAAGTGAACATGAGATGCTGACCAAGTTTCTCAAGCCAAAACCTCCCACGTTTTAGGGTACCTATAGGGAAGACGCTTATGAGTTCATATTGGATTGCTATGAGAGGCTGCACAAGTTGGGCATTGTGCAACAACATGGGGTTGAGTTCGTCACATTTCAGCTGCAGGGTGATGCCAAGCGGTAGTGGAGATCTCATGTGGAATGTCTATCATTTGTTTTGCCCCCACTGACTTGGGAGCAGTTTCACGCTCTCTTCTTAGAGAAGTATGTACCTAGTACTTTGAGAGATAGGAAAAAGGATGAGTTCTTGAATTTGGAACAGGGTATCATGTCAGTCTTTGCTTATGAGGCTAAGTTTCACGCTTTATCTCATTTTGTTACACAGTTGTCGGGTTTCGAGGAGGAGCGGGTTTAATTGTTTGTGAAGGGTTTGAATACTGAGATTCAGGTATTGTCTATGCACATGACTTCATCAAGGAAAGGCTTCAATGAAATGGCAAATTATGTAAAGAAACTTGAGGGAGTCAAGCAAGCGGGGCAGGCTAATGTGTTGGTCAAGAAGCCCTGGAATGAGGGAAATTATATTGGTTTGTACTCCAGGGGCCATAATCAACAGATATACTCAGCCTATCCTATTCAGTCAGCTTTGCCAGCTACTACAGGTGGTCGTCCGGGAGTGAATCAACAGTTTTCAGCTCCTAGGGACCAAGGAGCCTCTTACACATCTGCTAGCAGGCCTGCACTTGATCGTGGTTGCTTCCATTATGGTGATCTGGACCACTTTAAGAGGGAGTGCCCTCATAGGCAGACTGGTAATCAGGTTCAGTAGCAGTCTAAGGCCGTGGTCCCGGCAGGTAGAGGTGGTTATGCTAGGGGTCATCCACAGGGTGGGCGAGGTAACTTTTAGGGAGGCCTGAGAGACCGAGGAAATGGCGGCACAGGCAGGGGTATGGCGCAACCAGCCAAGGAAGTAGCTCGGATTAATGACCGGGCTCAGTGTAATGCATTTCCAGGGAGGAACGAGGCTGAGGCATCAGATGTGGTGATCACATATACCATTCTTATTTGTGATAGAATGGCTTCAGTACTATATGACCTAGGTTCTACATATTCTTATGTGTCTGTGAGTTTTTCTTTGTGTCTGGACTTGATATGTGATATCCTTGATTTGCCTATCCATGTTTCTACCCCGATTGGAGAGTTCGTGATTGTGACTCATGTTTATTGTAATTGTTCTATTTTATTTGTGGGGTTGCATACATGTGTAGACTTGGTAATTCTTGATATAGTAGACTTCGACATCATTTTAGGCATGACCTAGTTATCCCCTTATCATGTTGTGTTGAATTGTAACACCAAGTCTGTGGCTCTAGAAATTTTGGGTAAGGATAGGCTAGAGTGGGAAGAAGAGTACAGGGACAAGCCGATCAAGGTGATATTGTTTATTCAGGCTAGAAAGCTAGTGGGGAAGGGGTGTCTAACCTTTTTGGCTCATCTTCGGGATGATAGTGTGGAGTCCCCATCTATTGAGTCAGTTCTAGTTGTTTTAGAGTTTCTAGAGGTGTTTCCAGCGGATTTGCCTGCTATGCCTCGTGACAGGGATATCAATTTCTGGATTGACTTGGAGTTGGGAACTCTCCCGATTTCCATCCCTCCCTACCTTATGGCTCTGGAAGAGTTAAGGGAGCTTAAGTATCAGCTTCAGGAACTCCTAGATAAGGCATTTATCCGTCCCAGTGCTTTACCTTGGGGTGCTCCGGTCTTGTTTGTGAAAAAGAAGGATGGTAGTATGCCGATGTGCATAGATTACAGTAAACTGAACAAGGTCACTATCCAGAAAGAGTACCCTTTACCCCATATTGATGACCTTTTTGACAAGTTACATGGTGCATCCGTGTTTTCGAAAATTGACTTGACGTCAGGATATCATCAGTCAAAGATTAGTCCTAAGGACATTCCTAAGACTAGTTTTCAGACTCGGTATGGACATAACAAGTTCTTAGTGATGTTTTTTGGGTTGACTAATGCACCATAAACATTCATAATTTGATGAATGGGTTGTTTAAACCTTACTTGGATTCGTTCATCATCGTTTTTATTGATGATATTTTGATCTACTCCAAGAGTTGGAAGGAGCATGCTGAACATCTCCGTATAGTGTTGGACATTTTGAGAAGTCAAAATATTTATGCGAAGTCTCCCAAGTATGAGTTTTGGTTGACTTTGGTTGCATTCTTGAGGCATGAGTGTTAGAACAAGGGGTGATGTTAGATCCCCAGAAGATTGAGGCAGTCAAGAGTTGGGTCCAGCCTAGCTCGGTGGCTGAGGTGAGAATTTTTGTAGGACTTGCAGGCTACTATCGTAGGTTCTTCAAGGATTTTGCATCTATTTCTACTCAGCTGACAAGGCTGACATAGAAATATATATCATTTGTGTGGTCCGAGAAGTGTGAGGAGAGCTTCCAAAAGCTCAAGACACTCCTGACCACGGCTCTGATGTTGTCTTTGTCGGTTGAAGGTAAGGACTTTTGGTTTATTATGATGCTTCACATTCTGGTTTGGGTACTGTGTTGATGCAGGATAGGAATGTGATAGCTTGTGCTTCTAGACAGTTGAAGGTGCATGAGAGAAACTATCCGACTCATGATTTGGAATTGGCAGCGGTGGTGTTTTCACTCAATATTTGGAGACACTATCTTTATGGTGTCAAGTATGAAGTGTTCACTTACCATCGCAGTTTGTAACATGTCTTCACTCAAAAAGACTTGAACCTGAGGTATAGAAAGTGGATGGAGTATTTAAAGGACTATGATGGGATCATTCAGTACCATCCGGGTAAGGATATTGTGGTTGCAGACGCATTGAGTCAGAAGACAGTTAGCATAGGCAGTTTGGCTTGTTTGGGGGTGTCCAAACGACCACTTGGTAAGGAGATTCAGGCATTGGAATCTAAGTTCATGCACTTGGGTATTTCAGAACAAGGTGGGGTATTTTCGAGTATTGAGGTCAAATCCGCTTTCATAGAAGAGATAAAGGCCAAACAGTTTCAGGATTCCTAGTTGAGCAGGCTTTGGAGCAAGGCAATATTCGGAGAGTCCGGGGATGCCACATTGGATTCTGGCAGTGTGTTAAATTTCAGAGGAAGGATTTGTTTTCCTCGGGTAGATGACATCATTCAAAAGGTGTTGGCAGAGGCTCATGGTTTGTGGTATTCGATTCATCTAGGTATAACCAAGATGTACAAAAAATTGAGGCAACTTTATTGGTGGCCTGGGATGAAAGGGGACATAGCGTATTTCGTGTCCAACTGTCATAATTGCTAGCAGGTCAAGTATGAACACCAAAGGCATGCAGGACTACTTCAAAGAATGCCCATTCCAGAGTGGAAGTGGGAATGGATATCTATGGATTTTGTGGTGGGTCTCCCCAAGACTTTTTGGAAGTATGACTCTATTTGGGTCATTGTTCACAGGCTGACCAAGTCATCTCACTTCATTCTGATCAGGGTGGATTACAATTCGCAGCAATTGGCTAAGATCTACGTGAAAGAGTTTGTGAGATTGCATGGGGTGCCACTGTCCATTATTTTAGACAGGGGTACCCAGTTTACCTCCCAGTTTTGGGGTAAGTTGCATGAGAAGTTGGGCACTCAAATCACCTTTAGTATAGCCTTCCATCCTCAGAATGATGGGCAGTCGGAGAGGATGATTCAGGTATTGGAGGACATGCTGAGAGAATGTGTGATTGACTTCGGGGGTCATTGAGATCAGTTTCTACCATAGTATGAGTTCTCATACAACAATAGCTACCACTCCAGTATCGACATGGCACTGTTCGAGGCTCTGTATGGGAGGAGTTGTAGGTCACATATAGGGTGGTTTGAGGAAGGTGATGTAAAGCCTTTAGGCATAGACTTGGTAAGAGAAGTACAAGAAAATGTAAGAGGCATTCAAACCAAGTTGCTACTACCCAAAATAGGCAGAAGGAATATGTGGATCGCAAGGTAAGGGACATGGAATTTCAAATTGGTGAGCAGGTATTGTTAAAAGTTTCACCAATGAAGGGAGTTATGAATTTCGGTAAAAGGGCAAGCTCAGCCCTCAGTTCATCGGACCATTTGAAATTCTTCAGATTGTAGGGCCAATGGCTTACGGATTAGCACTGTTGCCCAGTCAAAAGGGTGTCCATCTGGTATTCTATGTATCCATGCTAAATTGATACCATGGCGATGGGGACTACATCATCAAGTGGGATGAGGCGTTATTTGATAAAGATCTTCACTATGAAGAGGAACCGATTTTGATACTTGACCGAGATGTCTGGAAATTCAGGAAAAAGGTGATCAATATGGTAAAGGTTCAATGGAAGCATCATCCGGTTGAGGAATCCACTTAGGAAACCAATAAGTACATGCGGGACAAGTACACTCACCTGTTTGAGGATAAAGATACTACTCTTTTCGCTCGTTACTTTCCAGTTTTTTGGGTTTGATCATTCAGGGATGAACGATGGGTAAATTAGTATCTACTGTAATGACCTGGTCCATTGTTAAGAGTGAACCATTCATGCCAATTCTTAGAGTGAGAAAACTCTGGGTTTGGGAGCTTGAAATTCTGGGGTTTTTGAGAGAGGTATGGTCTAGGGAAATTTGGGTAAGGATTGGGTTAAATATCTTGATTTGAGCTAGTTTTCCATTTAGCTAAGACATAAAGGAGTCTGGGAGACTTTTCAAAATCTAATTCGGGTAAGTAGAACTCCCAGAATCGATGTTGACGTGAAGGAGTTATTTCGGGACGTCGAAAAAATAAGTGTGTTGTAAAATAGACCAATTTTGGGGAATTAACGACTTTATGTCCCATGTCAACTGCCATAGCGGTTGACACTCCGCCATAGCAACCTCTGCCATAGTTGAGAAAATACCACTACAGCGGAAGTCAACATCGATTAGCCTTCGCCATAGCAGATGACTCCGCTACGGTGGTATCGCTATAGAGGAGCGAACCGCTATAGCGGATCATGAAAAGATTTAATGCGGAAACTTCTCCAAAATAGTTCAATTTTTCTTCAAACGTTTTGGGAGAAGAAGGGGGCAATTTTGGGCGATTTCCATCCGTTTTCCACCATTTTTCATCCTAAAAGTAGGGATTCTAATTCCCAAACTCCATAATATCTTTCCTACGCTATAGAATTGCTATGGGTGGACTTGGGGAATGGTTTGGGATAACGTAGGATTGTAGAATCTGGAAAAAAAGAGGAATTCTAGGGTGCTAAATTTCTTGGGTATTGTTTATAGTTAATGGGTAATGATCACCAAGATTAAATTCTCTAAGTGTATCAGTATAATTGATAATCTTAGGTGAATTTATGGTGGGAAATCCCAAAAAGTGTTGGGATGATCATGGTTTGCCATGGGGATTAGGATTTTGTATAATCCGGATAATTTAGGCATGTTAATTAACTATAGTGTTTATGTGTTTATTTCTAGACCAAGAACAAGCAAGAAATCCTGAAAAAGGGAAAGCTCTGGCACTGTAGAGCTTGATTATTCGAGGTAGGTGATGGTTATTGATTCATGTATGCATTTATGTTTATGTACTTTGGTCTAAGTATCGTATGTGTTGCATGTTTAGGGAATGATTAGGAATGTCTAAAAGTCCTATTTTCAGTCTTGTGAAATGAACTTGGTGTTATTGCTTGTTGGTTTACAAGTGTGGATGGTTCATTATTTGTGACTGTGGATTTATATGACATTTAGTTGGCTCAGGTACCATGCCTAGTATGGGTATACTAACTGTTGGCTCGGGTACCACGCCTGGTATGGGATATACTATTGGTTGGCTTGGGTACCACACCTGGTATGGGAAATACTGACTGGTTGACTCGGGTACCACACCTAGTACGGGTTTACTTTATTGGATTATTGCATTTTTACTAATGGTTTCCTGAGTGGATCGGGTTGTGTTTATGATTTGTGATTGTGCATATGGTCTTTGAGAGGCCGGGTTATCATCATATTAATTTGTGAGTTGGTCTTGGTGTAGATCGGGTTGTATTTTTTACACTTAGGTGTTGTCTAGAGGGGATCAAGGGTGGGTCTGGTATATGCAATTCAGTATAATTATTATTTATTATGGATTGTTGATCATAGCTGTGAAAGTGGATTACATATGGGGACAAGCTAGGGAGAGACTTGTAGTCTAGAATTACCTGTTGGCTTGTTTGCATATTCCCTGTACTACTACTTGACTTTTGTACTGTTCATATACTGTTTATTTGGAACTGGCTGATGATCCTACCAGTACATGGTGGTTGTGTATTAATAACGCACTTGCATTTCTTTTGTGAGTACAGGAAATCTTCTGGCGGTTGACGCACGAGCTAACCTGTAAGCCTGACACTTCAAGACACCAAGGGTTAGCTGTTCAATCGAGCTACCTTGTTTTCTTTCTTATTTGTTGTAGCCCACTTGTTTCGAGCTAAGACTATTACTTATTTTATAGTTGCATCCCCATACTCTAGATTTGGTAGCATTTTGGTACGATGACCTTCATGTCTTAAGGGATTTTTCCGCAGGTTATTTATTATAGTTGGTTTGATTTTGGTTAATTATCGCTAGCTTATTTTCTTGCAACTGGTTTTAAGTTGTTAGGCTATGTTAAGGGTTGAGTTCTATTGGTTCGCTCATCCAGGAGTTGGGTGGGTGACACTCGCGGCAATCTGGGTCGTGATAATTTTACTGGTGGATAATGTAACAACACTCGTGGTAATTTTTGGATATTTATGTATTTGACCATTTTTCCCCATCCCATAATTGTATTATAGTATTTGTGGTGAGAGTGGGTGGCATGGTTCTTGAGGTGTTTGATTGCATTCTATGCAAGTTTTTCTTTTTGGAAGGTTTTGAAGTTAATATAGTGTACTTTGGTCAACATTTGGAGATTTAGATGTCATATGAGAATTTTGTCAGTTAGGTCTAAAATGCTATTTTTGGGCTAGTAGCACTTTTGGTTCGGGTTCTGAGGTATTCTGATTTATTTTGAGCAGTTGGTTGAAAAGATGGAAGTTTTAGTCTAGAGTTAACTTCGTTTGACATTTGATGTTAACAACCTCCATTGGTGAATTCGATGATCCCATCGAGTCCAAAATGTCAATTTTGGTCAAGTAGCATAATTGGTTTGTGCTCACGGGGTCCCGAGGATGTTTCGAGGGTCAAGTACAAGCTTTGGATTAAGTGTTGTTGTTATATGTTATTGGTGCTGGTGCAGTCGCACCTACGCGTAGGCATGCATCAGCAGTGCAGCACTCCTGGGGTTGCCGCGCCTGCGAGCCTAAGAGGGCCTTGGGGAGCTCCACTCCTGGGGACTCCTATTACTCCAGCGGCACTGTAGTAGCAATATTTTTTCTGCAATGGTAAAGTTGGCTTGCTTAAATGACTCTCACCAGAGTGTCAAATTTCCTGCACCTGTGAGTCTGCAGTGGCAAGGAATTCTCCGCAGCTGCTGCACTTTCCCACTTAAGTGGTTAGCGGAGAATTGACTGCACTGGCGACTCCACGTCTATAGCTATTTCTTTGCCGGTTTGGGATCATTGGGCTTAAAATAGTGGGTTCCCCTTTTATTCTATTTTTCTTTCATACCTCATTTTTGGAGCTCCAAAACTCAATTTTGGATAATCTCAGAGAGGATTTTCAAGATTTCATCATTGGGTAAGCTTCTTATACTACTTCTAAACAATTCCCAATGATCATTTCATGATTTCACCTTCGAATTTTCCTTTTCCAACTTGAGAATTTGGAGTTTTCCCAGTAAAGTTAAAGTTTGATAAATTGATGATTTAAAGCTTGATTTTAACTTTATATTTTATGAAATTTTATATTTGTACTCCTTAATCTTTGGGTAAATTGAATTTTCAGTAAAATTCTAGTTTTGCCTTTGTGAGTTTAGGGTTGACTTTTGGGTTGACTTTTAGATCCGAATTAGAACCTTAGCAATATGAGTATCGTTAGAACTTGTTATTGATAGATTGGTTGCGTTTGGAGGCTATTCATAAAGAGAAGCCTGAGGTGTGATCAAGTAGAGTTTTGCTATTCGGTTTCGAGGTAGATTATGGCTCAAGTTTCATCAGACTTGGCTTGGGTGGGGACTTATCATGTAAAGCATGCTATGGGATGAGTGACTTAGTATTTATCATAGTAATTGAGTTAAATTGTATTATTGTGATGCCCGTGTGGGGTCTTGTGTTGATCATGACAATAAATGAGATGGTTTATCATTGTGATGCTAGATGGGAGACTTATATTGTTTGGTGATATGAGACTTGGATCCCTAGTTTGATATTGAGGATTATAGTCGGTATTCGTAGAATAATAATAATTCTAGGGTTTTGGATATAACTGTTCCATCTGGTTTCACTTTATTTTTTGTGCTCATGCATAATCATACATCTCATGATTCATGGATACAATCAATGACTTAATTTTATTTTTGAAAACAAATGCCATGAAAGGATTGATTTAAAAGAAATAAATGATTTTAGTTCTTGTTCGAGTACGGATTATTAACATATATTGATGAGATTTGATTGGTATATGGACTTCGCGAGTACCCCATGGGTCTCATCCTGAAAGCGATATATGCTCGGAGGATGTATACAATAGGCATTGGTCATTGCATATCATTCCATATGATTACATTGCATTATCATTGGATTGTTGTGGTGATTATGATGAATTGTATTATTTTTTATATTGAACTGCTGGGACTTTTCTCCATGTAGGTTTAGATCTTAGTATTCTTTATTCGATATAGTTTTCTACTTAAGTTTAGTCGTCCTATAATGCCTATTGAGTACAAGTGAATCGTACTCACTCTTACTTTTCTGCATCCTTGTCATGCAGATTCTACTACGAGTGGACTCCATGGTTCGTGGTCGTGCATATTAGAGGTATTTTGAAGCTGTGATGAGCTTCCTGGATCAGAGTCTTTTCTGGTTTCGTCTATCTTATTTCTGTCTTATGTTGTTCCCAGATATCTTATATTCTGTTTATTTGATATTCGATATTAGAGTCACTCTTGTACTTATGACTTCTGGATCTTGAGAAGTTGGTTTTCTTTTTTAGTTACCCTTAAGGGCATTTTTGAGATATTGTTATTATTATTATTGGAGATTTGTGCGAATTCTATTTTAATGTCTTTAGCTTGAAGGTTTCGAGTTATTAAGTCAGGCTTATCTCTACCATGGCCGAGTTGGGGTAGGTGTCATCATAACCCATGAGATTTTGTGTCATGACAATCCTACCTTAATTTTCTATATGACGTCTACGTGACACTTTTTTTTTGCATAACTTATGGCTTAACAAAAATATCTCCACAATCAGTAGAACCCAAGATCGAATATTGTTTCCTCTTATCAAATACATCATCATGGATTATTCAAAATCACACATTTCTTACCTAACTTATGCAAGTTAACTTGATGCACCTTGACGATCTCGAACTGGAATTAGTTAATCTAGGAGCTAAGCTCGAAGAAGATGATGGCTAAATCAGGGATTCTATCCGAGAATTATAGCTAGAGAGAATTATAGAAGAGAAGAGAAGAGTTGTATTACTTGTAGAATGAATGGGTAATTGTGTTACATGTAGTTGTACTTATAGTACTCAGCCAACTAGCAGACTAGTAACTAACTAACTAATGGAACAGTAATAACAGAATCCAATGAACAGTAATAACAGAATTGTGGACTAACTAACTAACTAATCATCTCTAATTGTTTTCCTGATTTTCAGCATTTCCTTATTCCACCTATCTCGGTATTACCATACTATAATACTTGCATCAATACCCCTTATTTGAAGAACATCCTTGTCCTCAAAGCTTAAAAGTAGGGAATCAGTGTAGCAGTTTGCTGGGAAGCTCCCAAGTGGACTGAGCAGCATCCAAACCAATCCATTTAACCAAAACTTGACACACAGCTTTGTTACCTCGTTTGATCATTCTCCTCTTTAAAACAGCTTCAGGCATAGGGCAGTAAGGACTAGATAGAGTCAGTATAGAAGGATGAGAAATAATAGTAGGCAACTCATGACACTTCTTTAACTGTGAGACATGAAAGGTATGGTGTACTTGAGTGACCGGTAATCCTGTTATATTTGTTGAATTGGTCTTGGATTAGGACGGGTTGTCTGTTTAACACTTAGGGGTTGTTTAGAAGGGATCCCAGGGTGGGTCCGGTCTAGGCAAAAAGGATGGTTTATTGAATTTTGTGGTTGTGTCTTAGAGTTATAAAAGGTGGAGTTCAGGTGGAAACAAGGTAGGTAGAGACTTGTAGTCTAGGGAAGCCTATTGACTTGTTGCATGTTTTATCCGTTGTGTGTAGTATTCCTATTAGTTGATATATTTATTACCCTTGTGACCCCATGAGGTCTTGTTGACTCTGGAACATAGAAGGTGGGATTATTGGAAATGTTCGTGAGTCCCGAACATAGAAATATCCTTTTAGGCTGGTTATGCTTTTTCCCACTATACCCGGAGTTCTAATAGCCCGAACTCCATTCCGGAAGCTTCCTATGGGGTACTATGCCCCTCACATATCATCTTGTCACCTTACTCCTATCAACACTATTCCCTGAGATACCACGTATCTCTAAACCACACAACAATGAGGATTTCATTGGGCTTATCCTACCTTGAGATTTTTATCAACTCTCATCTTGGGGAGGGAATTTCTACCCGGGCGCTTACACCCTAACCAATGCTATGGCAAGAATACGCTCACCACTTAACGAACAGTAACACTGGGTATTATCATAGTCACAAGAAACACAATAATGCTAAAGAAACCCATTTAATAACCTCGCTCCTTTAATCGACCCTACCACTAAGGGTCATCAACACTAAACTAGTCAATAATCACCTCACCACATAGCCTATGAGCAGTGTCCAATACTACTCGGTCAATCATGGGTCATTTTGCCAAAGTCTATATAGGTGACTATTCCCGCCAATGGTCAGTCATAGTTTTACCAATCCCCCGGGCTACCATATCTACCTTTTTCTTTGGTCATGCACGGATGCTAAGTATTCTGGAAATTTACCTTATGTGCATGCTATATAAGTTCTATAGTCGATTTCCTTATTTCACATGGCAGCCCATAATGCAACCATTGCCTTTAGATGCCCCGGGAATAAATGAAAAACAGGGGGAAAATAGGGTGAGGCTTCTGCCTCGCGATCTTCCGCTATAGCGGTGGACGCTTTTCTATAGCGGTTTCACCGTAGAGATAACCGTACCGCTACCGCGGTCCCGATGGTAACATCCCAAAAACTTGAAATTTCCAGTAAGTGTATCTTTTCCCTTTCTCAGTTTACTTTGTTTAGTCCTGTAAATCCCCCAATGGTCTTAAACCACCCTTAAGACCATTCCTGGCATCAAACGCATCATGATTCAGCATAAAATACTATCAATTACAAAGCGTTAACACTAGACAATTATTCCCAACAATATCTTCCTACCATTACACACTAATGACTCCTTTGTTTCCATGGTTCCCAACCAAGTCCTGACTGTCCTGAAACCGAAGCTTTCCTACAGTCATAGTTTCCAATCCCTTATCATCTCAACCAATGATAAGCCTTTTTTTCAAAATGCCATACCATTTTTAAATCAAGACCTTTAACAGCTTATCACAGCCTAAGGTACACAGAATTTTCAACTTAATGACCCTCTGCAGACTCAACATGCATGGAAAACAACAATTTACACACATTTCAAGAAAGTCACACGAGAGTTGTACAACACAACATTTCAACTTCAAGTTACAACCAAATCAAGTCACACAATTTACTCTCTATTCGTCCCATGGATGACCATTAGTCGATCATCCTTGTCTTACTATCCCTCCTGCTATTAAGCAATAATAGCCCTTGTCCCTGGTACTTATTCACCTACCAATCACTTGAAACCTAAGTTCCCACAAGTGTATATATCCTTTTCCCTTATCATTTTTACCAACGATCAGACCTGCCCAGCATGTAGCATACTGTTTTCCACTTGAATTACAAAACAAGAATTCCTTCAATCATTAATATATAATCAAGTTAAGACTCTTCATTAACTACAAATTTCAAGGCAACTTAGAAATTACACACCACAAAATTGCAGTCATTCAATCAATGCAATACATACAATCATGAGTCTCAAGCTCTGACACTCAATCAAACTAGTTTCATCACCTTTCATTTGCTTCATGGATGACTGTTAGCCAATTCATCCATCCTTTATATAGCCTCCCAGGACAGATACCAATTGGAACCTTCCCAGTTCCAATTTTCCTTGCTTGTCTTATTGTAACCAGAGTCCAATGACATCCTTACTTCATTGAGATACCAATTGGAATCGAGAGATACCAATTGGACTCAACCAATACAAGCAAGTGAAAGAACCACACGAAAAGGAATGAAAGAAGAGAGATGTTTCCTAGAATTATTCATAGCTTCCCTAGGATTAGATGTGGGCATCTACACACCAATCTGCGGGACTCTATTCGACATTTAACTCTTGTACTAGGAGACCAGTAACCTGGGCTCTAATACCATTTGTCACGACCCAACAACCAGGCCATGCAGGCACCTACTCTAATCCACCTAGATAGGAGAACCCTTACCACCTGAACCAACATGCAATGCGGAAAAGAGAATAAACCACTAAATAAGTCCCTTAATACATGAGGAATCCCTTTACAAATGTTTGGAAAATCTTTATACAACAGCTTTTAATAATTACACAACCTTTAAAACTTGAAGAAATTTATTAACAATATAAACACCATCTCCAGAACCTAGTCTAAGCCTGTACAAGAGCTTCTACAAGATGAGCTTATAACATAAAATGGACACAACTCCCAACATAGAAGGAAGTAGGCGCTGTTGGAAGATCACCACCATCCTGAACCTGTGAAACATCACCAACTCTGCAACCAAACTATACCCAAAAAGGTATAACAAGACTAGAATCAGTACAAACACACGTACTGGTAAGAATCATCGGTTGACCTGATCTCACACCCCGAAGTTATCCCCTGGACGCAACACGGTGCTTAGTGTCACCAGTGACCCCAAGATAACCCATGGCATGGCATTTCTATACCAAAATCAATATAAAGCATGCATTATGCGGAAGCTAAAATAGTTTAAATATCTAAAAATAGGAAGAACCCAAATGTCTGGATATATAAAGAATATAAATAGTATAGTGCTGACTGAAAATAGCACTAACAACTGCTGAGTCTAATCTATGTCTGAAAGCCATCTAACTGAATATGAGTTGCTGGGACATGCCCCCAGCTAACTCTACGAATCCAAAACTGAAGGTAAATACTGAAATGAAGCATATCTATTATCCTCGAACTAATGAGAACTCACTACTGAACTACTGAGTACGAACAGGAGAACTGAACTAGGCGCGGTCGGGATGCTGAGTGCCTGAACCTACATCATAAAATGATGTAGCACAAAAGTATGTGTCAGTACTTTGAATGTACTGAGCATGCAGGGTGTATTTACAAAGCTGGACAATATAGAACTGAGCATGAAGATAGATATACTACAACATAACTGAAAACTGAACTGAATGCAATGACCAAGTATAAATCATAAAATAGCATGTTGAGCTGAATACTGAACATAAGTACTGGATACAAGGTCAATGCACATGAATCTGACTGTGGGAGACACTACTAACTGACATACCCCAAGTTGAGCTAACTATGGGGCCAACCTGTAACCCTGAATGGAAGGGTGTTCATACTTTGCCAAGGGTACGAACAAGTCTTATGTGGATCCACTACTAATGTCCACAAGGGACAAGGAGGTGCAGCCTAGTCTGACAGCTGACTCATTTTCATCCTACGGTGGCGCTGTAGTTCTGGGACTTGGGGACTGCTACTAAAGGTCTTAGCCTAAACTGACAGCAAAGCCTTCATCCCCTCGTCCTCTCGGTACTAAGTCTACTCCCAACTGAATATGAACAACAATGTATTGAAATGATTGATAGCTCAAAATACTGGGAATGCAACATAAATATACTAAGAGTTATGGCATTCAAATTCTGCTACATGAACATATAATTATCCTACCTAGTAACCTTAATTCATGAAATATTGGAAGTACACAACTAGGGTTTCTGAACATTATACATGGAACTATACTAATTCTCCAAGAAACATGTATTAAACACCATAAAGATTGTAGAAACTGGATTATAATAAATCCCTAAGATTTAGGAACCCTAGGATTGAACAATTCATGGAGAAAACTGAAGACTGACTGGAATTTAGGGACCTAATGGGCGAAAGGAACCCACTAGTGAAATCCCACATACCTGGTGAAGAAATCCATGGAGAAATCCTTGGATTTTGGGGCTGAACCTGATAAAGACCTCTACTTATTCTTGAGAGAAACTGTCGCTTCTTTCTCTTAATTTCTCTCTAAGTTCTGAAGAATCTAGGAGAATATATGTTTTAGGTAGGTTTAGACCACTTAACTAGGCTTAAACGACCTAAAACAACGTAGGTTAGCCCTTAAAAGAGAATGGAAAGTCTGGAATACCCCTAGAAAAGTTTAAAAGAATCTGTAGAAAATCGTGCTTCAGGGATCACGGCTTGGTTGACGGACCATCTTTCTGAACAACAGACTGTCAACATGAGTCATGGTTCTACCTAAGAGTTTAGGGGTCTCTGGTCCTAGGAACTATGACTCAACAGGACGGACCGTTCTTCTGAACGACGGCCCGTCATGTGACCCGTGGTTCCTGGGTCTGGAATTGGGGTCCTATGATTCATGGAAACCATGTGTGACAGGTTGAGCCGTGTTTCCAAACCACGGTCCATGGTTTGAACTGTGGTCCTTAGGGCAGAACACCTAGGCTACTGGAGTCGGGGATTAGAGTTGCGGATGATGGTCCGCCATCCATAAGGATGGACCGTCGTTTGACCCGTCTTCTCTGGAACCTTTTTGGGGTCCTCTAGAACTTAGGACTATGAGTGTACATGATGGACCGTGGTTTCAAACTATGGTCCATAGTCCTAACCGTGATTCCTGGAAACTTGAATTTTTCTTGAAATTTTTATTTTCTACTGGTTTTCTGATCTTAGTCTGGGCTTAGAAGTTCTTGGGTATCTCCCCCTTGGGATCATTCGTCCTTGAATGAAGACTAAACAAGCTGAGTTTGGAGCGAAAGAGCTGCAATCCCTACCAATTGAGTACTAGAAACTGATATCTAACTGAACGGAGTTCCATAAATATGCAAGTATACTGAAATGTAAGGAAAACTGATGGAACAAGGTACTGAGACTGAATTTCATAAGAGTGAGATAAGATACTGAAAGGGAACTATTTACCTCAAGCTGAAACTGAATCGGAGGGAAAGAGGTGAGGGTACTTGGACATTATGGCTGCTTCTGCTTCACAAGTAGCTCCCTCTACGGACTGGTTTCTCCACAAAACTTTCATCGAAATGATTTCTTTATTTCTCAATGTACGAACTTGACGGAAAAAAATTTCAATTAGAACCTCCTCATAGGTGAGGCTATCCTTCACAACCACACTCTCTAAGGGTACTATCGAAGTTGGATCACCCACACACTTCTTCAATAGGGAAACATGGAAGACTGGATGAACTGCTACTAGTTCTGATGGCAACTCTAACTCGTAAGCCACATTACCAACCCTTTTCCAGATTCTGTACTGACCTACATACCTGGTCTGAGTTTTCCCTTTTTGCAAAATCTCATCACTCCCTTTATAGGTGACACTTTCAGGAAAACCCACTCATCAATTTCAAACTCTAAGTCTCTTCTCCTAACATCTGTATAGGATTTTTGACGGCTTTGAGCTGTCTTAAGCCTGTCTCTGATGAGCTGAACTTTCTCCATAGCTCATGCACCGAATCTGGTCCAAGCAAGGCTGCTTCACCTACTTCGAACCAACCAACAGGTGATCTACATCTATGCCCATAGAGTGCCTCATATGGGGCCATTTGAATGCAGGAATGGAAGCTGTTATTGTAGGTGAACTCTATGAGAGGTAGGTGATCATCCCAACTACCCTTGAAATTGATCACACAAGCTCTCAACATGTCCTCTAGGGTTTGAATGGTACGCTCCGCCTGATCATCCATCTGCAGGTGAAATGTTGTGCTGAGCTTTACCTGAATACCAAGACCTTTCTAAAATGACTTCCAGAAGTGAGATGTAAACTGAGGGCCTCTATATGATATGATAGACAAAGGAACCCCATACAGGCTGACTATCTCACTGATGTAGAGTCTGGCATAGTCTTCCACTGAATCTGTAGTCTTGACTGCTAAGAAGTGAGCTGACTTAGTAATTTTGTCCACTATTACCCAAATAGAGTCATGTTGCCTGTGGGTACGAGGTAAACCCGTGATGAAATCCATATTGATCACTTCCCACTTCCAAGTAGGAATGTCAATCTCCTGAGTCACACCTCTTGGTTTCTTATGTTCTACCTTGACCTGCTGACAATTGGGACACTTAGCCACAAAATTTGCAATGTCCCTCTTCATGTCGTTCCACCAATAGACTTCCCATAGATCACGGTATATCTTGGTGGCACCTGAATGAATGGAATATCTAGAATTATGGGCTTCTATAAGGATCTGATGCCTCAGTTCACCCACATTTGGAACACACAAGTGACCCTGATAGCGAAGCACACCATCTCCCCCTTGGGAGAAGACGTCTACTTTCTGTTGATGAACTGCACCTTTTAAATTCTGCAATATAGGGTTACTATCTTGTTTCTCCTTGACCTCTGCTACCAATGATGATTCTAAACTATCACACCAACATCTGACGTTTCCAGAAGGCAAACTCCTAAGCGAGAAAGCCGATGAACATCCCTGGCTAATTCTCTCTTTTCTTCCTCAACATGAGATACACTACCCATAGACAGTCTGCTGAGAGCATCATCCACTACATTGGCCTTGCCCGGATGGTAGAGCACATTCATATCATAATCCTTGAGGAATTCAAGACATCTCATCTGATAAAGATTCAACTCTTTCTGGGTGAACACATACTGGAGGCTCTTGTGATCTGTGAACACGTCAACATGAACACCATACAGATAGTGTCTCCAAATCTTTAGGGCAAAAACAACCGCTGCAAGCTCGAGGTCATGAGTCAGGTAGTTCTTCTCATGGGCCTTAAGCTTTCTGGAAGCATAAGTTATGACCTTACCCTGTTGCATCAAAACACAACCTAAATCAACTCTGTATGCATCACAATAAACCACATAACCGTCTGAACCATCTGGCAGAGTCAAAATAGGAGTTGTAGTCAACCTGGTCTTTACTTCTAAGAAACTCTTCTCACACTCATCTGACCACTGAAACCTGACCTTTTTCTAAGTCAACCTGGTCAATGGGGAAGCTATGGATGAAAATCCTACAATGAATCTCTGGTAGTAACCAGCCAAACCCAAGAAACTTCTGATGTCAATCGGGGAGGTGGATCTGGGCCAGTGCTTTACTGCCTCAATATTCTGGGAATCAACACGGATCCCTTCTCTAGATACCACATGACCAAGGAAAGCGATAGACTGTAACCATAATTCACACTTGCTGAACTTAGCGAATAGCAGGTGATCTTTGAGAGTCTGCAAAATGATCCTCAGATGACAGGCATGCTCTTTCTCATTTCGAGAATAAACAAGGATATCATCAATGAAGACGATGATGAACAAGTCCAAATACTATTTGAATACCCTTTTCATTAAGTCAATGAAAGCTGCAGGAGCATTGTTTAGTCCAAAAGACATAACAACAAATTTGTAGTGACCATACCGAGTTCTGTAGGCTATCTTCGGGATGTCACTATCTCTGACTCTGAGCTGATGATAGTCGGATCTGAGGTCTATCTTGGAAAAATAACTAGCACCTTGAAGCTGGTCGAACAAGTCATCAATCATGGGGATGGGGTACTTATTCTTGATTGTGACCTTGTTCAACTGACGATAGTCAATGCACATTCTGAGGGAACTGTCTTTCTTACGCACGAACAATACTGGAGCACCCCAGGGCGAGATATTGGGTCTGATGAATCCCTTATCTAGAAGGTCTTTCAACTGATCTTTCAATTCCTTAAGCTCAGCTGGAGCCATTCTGTAAGGAGGAATCAAAATAGGCTGGGTATCTGAAAGGAGATTTATTCCAAAGTCGATTTTCCTTTCAGGAGGAACTCTGGGAAGATCTTCTGGGAATACTTCTGGAAACTCATTCACCACTGGGACTGACTCAAGAGTTGGGATCTCAGAGTTTGAATCCTTAACCTGAACAAGGTGATAGATATACCCTTTGGAGATCATTTTGCTGGCCTTAAGATAGGAGATGAAACGACCTATAGGCACTGAGTTACTACCCCTCCACTCTAGGACTGTCTCGTTAGGGAACTGAAATCGAATGATCCTAGTTCTACAATTGACTGAGGCATAACAGGAATGTAACCAATCGATGCCTAGAATGATATCAAAGTCTACCATTTCTAACTCTACAAGATCTGCTGAGGTGACTTTCTGGGTAACTGTGACAGGGCAATTTCTGTATACCCTTTTAGCTATAACTGAATCACCAACTGGAGTAGAGACTGAGAAGGGTTCTAGGAGAGTTTCTGGACTAATACTGAAGTTTACTGCTACATAAGGAGTGATGAAGGAAAGTGTAGCCCCTGGATCTAACAATGCATAAACATCAGTATTAAAGACTCGCAACGTACCCGTGACCACATGTGGAGAGTACTCCTGATCCTGTCGAGCCTGAAGAGCATAAAGCCTATTTTGGCACTGGACACCACCTGTACCAGATGAGGCCCCCTGCTGAGTAGGGAGACCTACTGGGGCTGCTATAGAACCAGTATGAGTCTGTGGGCGAACATCCTTACCCTTCTGAGAAGCTGTGGGATAATCCCTCATCATGTGGCCTGGCTTACCACACCCAAAGCATTTTTTGCTGCCTGCCATGCACTCACCTTGGTGGTTCCTACCACACTTCTTACATAAAGGATTTGTGCATCCACTAGTGACAGTACCTTGGGACTTGGAGCCAGACGCTCTATCCCGCCTATCCTTCTTGAACTTAGGTGTAGGGGCACTAGTAGTAGATGGAGATGGAGCTGAATTGTTCTGGCAAAACTGAGAGCGATTTCCACCCTCTGACCTCTGCTGAAAGTGGCTATAGTCACCTGTTCAAGCCCTCTTAACATCACCTCCCCTTTCCTTGATTTATTCCTCCTCAATCTGCTGGGCATAAGTAACTAATCTGGAGAAGTCCATTTCCTTAACAAGCGTGGCAATTTTACATTCCTTGACCACATCATCGGATACACCTGACACGAACTTGATCATACAAGCTCGAGAGTCAGCTACTATCGCCAGAGCATACTTGGATAAATGTGTGAACTTGAAAGCATAGTCCTTTACACTCATGTCATCCTGCCTCAAGTTGATGAATTCCTAAATCTTAGATTTCCTGAGCTCTAGTAGGAAGAACCGATCCAGAAAAGCAGTCCTAAAAAGATCCCAAGTCACTGGTCTTGCATTGGCACAATGAGATTCTTTCCATTGCTGGTACCAAGTATAAGCCACTTCTTTTAGCTGATAAGCAGCCAAGTCTGCACCCTCGACTGGAGTGATACCCATGATGCTTGTCACTTTCTGAATATCCTCTAAGAACTCCTGGGGATCCTCTTCTGACTTGGACCCATGAAACTCTGGAGGGTTTATCTGAGTGAAGTCCCAGATTCTAGCTATAGTAATATTAACCTGAGGCGGTGCTAGTGCTGCAGCTTGCTGATTGACCTGGGCAGTCATGGCTTGAGCGAGCACTTGGAAGAGGGCCCTGAATTCGGCATGCGTGACTTGCTTGTTCAAAGGGTCTGCTGGGGTTGCTGGCTGATTCCTTGCGTTAGCTCTTCTAGGAGGTATTTTTCTGAAATGCGAAGAGCATGAGTTAGAATAGAGGAGAATTAAATAGAGTTTATACTCTATTGCACGAACTGAAAAAGAAAGAAGTGAAGTTATTCCTAATGATGTCTCATAGATTCTCCCCCATAAGCGTGGCGCACTTCACACCCATGATGTTATTCCGTGTCCGAAGGCCTAATCATGGAATCTCCCTTTCATTCTACACAATAATAGGAAATAAAAATGGTCAATCTACACTTGGGAAGAAACCTAGCCTACCTGGATGTCGAGCAGCTGTTCAATGCCCTTTCTGGCTCTGTGAAGGCGCTCCCTGATGATTCTGCAGGCCCGAATCCATGATTTCACGTCCCTTTCTCTGGAATCCCTCCTCCCCATAGCTCCCAAGCCTTGGAGCAGCCTAGGAGGGTTTTTGGAATAGCTCTCATTTGTTTTTGGGACTGAAGGGAAGAGAATGAAATTAAAAACCCACTTTCTGGGTTTTTTGGTCCCGTCGCTCTGCTATAGCGGTCCCTGCTCTGCTATAGCGGTACCGCTGTAGCGGAGTCAACCGCTATGGCAGAGGTTGACCTTCTTGACTTCCGCTATAGCTGTAATTATTTTGCTAAAGCAGAGGTTGCCGTGGCAGAACGATAGCACTAGTCACGAACAAAAACTTGGAAAATTATTGAAAAGAGCCCTTTTTACAATGCACCTTGAATTCCCGATGCTCTGGAGTACCCCTTCGTGTCAACCTCGATTCCAGAAGCTCTAGTTATTTGAATTCAATTCCGAAAAGTCCTTCTGTCTCCTTTATTTCTTATCTACACAGAAAACTAGCTCAAATTGAGACATCGACCCAATCCATACCCGGATTGCCCTGGACTATACCTCACTCCAATTCTGGCCGAGGCTAGCCTAGCCAAGAATTTTCAACTCTCAACCCGAAAGTATTCTAACTCAAAATTGGCACGAAATGTTTACCTGTAACGACGAAACCGGTCGTTACAATAGATACCAATTTACCCATCATTTATCCCCGAATGATCTCTAAGGCAGAAAGAGAAGACGGAGGCCGCCCTCTGAACCTCGACGCTCTATCATGACAGCATAATTCTAACTTTACGCAAACCACCAAAACTTTTGAATCCCTTGGTATACCCAACTCAATCAAAATTTAATTCACTTACACTCTGTCAAGGAATCCCTTCCTTCGAGCTACACAAGGCAACTAGATTACCCCTCCCCGAATGCCCAAGAAATCTGGGACCTCACTGAAACATCAAAGCCGAAGAAACTCAACTAATGAACAACACAGATTTTCCCTGCCAAGGGGACTAGATCCCACCATGGCGATCCCTTTCCCACTATACCCGGAGTTCTACTAGCCCAAACTCCATTCTGAAATCTTCCTATGGTGTACAATTTCCCTCACATATCATCATGTCACCTTACTCCTATCAACAGTATGCCCTGAGACACCACCTATCTCTAAACCACACAACAATGAGGATTTCATTGTGCTCATCCTACCTTGAGATTTTCATCAACTCTAGTCTTGGGGAGGGGGGAAATTACTACCCGGGCGCTTACACCCTAACCAATGCTATAGAGAGAATACGCTCACCACTTAACGAGAAGTAACACTGAGTATTATCATAGTCACAAGAAACACAATAATGCTAAAGAAACCCATCTAATAACCTAGCTCCTTCAATCGACCCTACCACTAAGGGTCACCAACACTAAACTAGTCAATAATCACCTCACCACATAGCCTATGAGCAGTGTCCAACACTACTCGGTCAATCACGGGTCATTTTGCCAAACTCTACATAGGTGACTATTCCCGCCAATGGTCAGTCATAGTTTTACCAATCCCCTGGGCTACCATATCTACCTTTTCCTTTGGTCACGCACGGATGCTAAGTATTCTTGAAATTTACCTTATATGTATGCTATATAAGTTCTATAGTCGATTTCCTTATTTCACATGGCAGCCCATAATGCAACCATTGCCTTTAGATGCCCCGGGAATAAATGAAAAACAGGGGGAAAATAGGGTGAGGCTTCTGCCTCGCGATCTTCCGCTATAGCGGTGGTCGCTTTGCTATAGCGGTTTCACCGTAGAGATAACCGTACCGCTACCGTGGTCCCGATGGTAACAGCCCAGAAACTTGAAATTTTCAGTAAGTGTATCCTTTCCCTTTCTCAGTTGCCTTTGTTTAGTCTTGTAAATCCCTCAATGGTCTTAAACCACCCTTAAGACCATTCCTGGCATCAAACGCATCATGATTCAGCATAAAATACTATCAATTACAAAGCGTTAACACTAGACAATTATTCCCAACAATATCTTCCTGCCATTACACACTAATGACTCCCTTGTTCCCATGGTTCCCAACCAAGTCCCGACTGTCCTGAAACCGAAGCTTTCCTACAGTCACAGTTTTAAATCCCTTATCATCTTAACCAATGATAAGCTCTTTTTCAAAATGCCATACCACTTTTAAATCAAGACCTTTAACAGCTTATCACAGCCTAAGGTACACAGAATTTTCAACTTAATGACCCTCTGTAGACTCAACATGCATGGAAGACAATAATTTACACACATTTTAAGCAAGTCACATGAGAGTTGTACAACACAATATTTCAACTTCAAGTTACAACCAAATCAAGTCACACAATTTACTCTCTATTCGTCCCATGGATGACCATTAGTCGATCATCCATGTCTTACCATCACTCCCGCTATTAAGCAATAATAGAGCCCTTGTCCCTGGTACTTATTCACATACCAACCACTTGAAACCTGAGTTCCCACAAGTGTATATATCCTTTTCCCTTATCATTTTTACCAACGATAAGACCTGCCCAACATTTAGCATATTGTTTTCCACTTGAATTACAAAACAAGAATTCCTTCAATCATTAATATATAACCAAGTTAAGACTCTTCACTAACTACAAATTTCAAGGCAACTCAGAAATTACACACCACAAAATTTCAGTCATTCAAACAATGCACTACATACAATCACGAGTCTCAAGCTCTGACACTCAACCAAACCAGTTTCATCACCTTTCATTTGCTTCATGGATGACCGTTAGCCGATTCATCCATCCTTTATATAGCCTCTCAGGCCAGATACCAATTGGAACCTTCCCAGTTCTAATTTTCCTTGCTTGTCTTACTGCAATCGGAGTCCAATGACATCCTTACTTTGTTGAGATACCAATTGGAATTGAGAGATACCAATTGGACTCAACCCATGCAAGCAAGTGAAAGAACCGGACGAAAAGGAATGAAAGAAGAGAGATGTTTCCTAGAATGCTTCATAGCTTCCCTAGGATTAGATATGGACGTCTACACACCAATTTGCGGGACTCTATTCAACATTTTGTTCTTATACTGGGAGACCGGTAACCTGGGCTCTGATACCATTTGTCACGATCCAACTATCGGGCCATACGAGAACCTACTCTAATTCACCTAGATAGGAGAACCCTTACCACCCGAACCAACATGCAATGCGGAAAAGAGAATAAACCATTAAATAAGTCCCTTAATACATGAGGAATCCCTTTACAAATGTTTGGAAAATCGTTATACAATATCTTTCAAAAATTACACAACCTTTAAAACTTGTGAAAATTTATTAAAAATATAAACACTCTCCCCAGAACCTAGTTTAAGCCGGTACAAGAGCTTCTACAAGATGAGCTTATAACATAAAATGGACACAACTCCCACCATAGAAGGAAGTAGGAGCTGCTGGAAGATCACCGCCATCCTGAACCTGTGAAACATCACCAACCCTGCAACCAGACTATACCCAAAAAGGTATAGCAAGAGTAGAATCAGTACAAATACACGTACTGGTAGGCATCATCGGCTGACTCGAATTCATTCCTACCATCATATAAAAATCAAGATAAAATGCATAATGTAAATGCTCCACCCCTTTCAACATCACCTTTATCAATTCCCCCTTTCAGAACCGACCTTCCTAACCTTTAGACTTACCAAGTTGCCTTATCCCTAGACTTCCCAAGTCTCTCTTAATCCTTACCAATAATAATGTCCATACTTGGACTACCTTTCCCTTACCCAAGTCAACCGCCTTGACTAGATATTCAGACTTAATCGGCTAACTACCCAACCAAACCACTTATACCCATAGTATTACTTACCAGTGTCCGGCCCTTCTCGGACCTCTCGGACAACTTTTCATCCTGGTTATAACAACCAAAAACTACAACCCCAGACTTTCCCTCGTACTCCCAATTGACCAATCACATAAAAATCACCTAGAAATCATTGACACATTCAATGACAACAACAGAGTTATATCTAAATCCCTTTCTAATCCCGAAACCCGGACCCTCCAAGGATCCTCTAACCACACATAAGTGTTCAACAGGCTACCCGGTCTACACCAAGACCTATCATTAGCTTATTAACCCTAACAAATTCTTGACCATCATTAACACACTTAACGACAATAAATTGTGACTTATAACCTCTTTTACATAGTCTGGACCCACTCGGATCCCCCTAATACATCCAGGTGTTAACATGACAAACCGGTCTACACCAACACCAACTAATAGTTAACATCATAACCCGGTCTACACCAAGACCAATTGATAACATAATATAACAACCCAGCCTACACCAAGACCAAACTCACAATATAATTATCCGGCCTACACCAAGACTAAAAGCACAATATAATATAACCCGGCCTACACCAAGACCAAACTCATAATATAATTACCCGGCCTACACTAAGACCAAATTCACAATATAATTACCCGGCCTACACCAAGACCAAACTCACAATATAATTACCCGGCATACACCAAGACCAAAAGCACAATATAATATAATGACCCGGCCTACACCAAGACCAAAAGTAATATAACAATTTATAAACACAGCCCGGTCCACTCATGGAACCAACACCGATCACGCAATGTAATAATATCAATGAAATGATGCAATAAAGTAAACCCGTACCAGGCGTGGTACCTGAGCCAACCGTTAGTATTTTTTCATACCAGGCGTGGTACCTGAGTTACCTGTTAGTATCCCGTACCAGGCGTGGTACCCGAGCCAACCATTTGTTATACCTGGGTGGATGACTTAGCCCAACCTTGGTCCGAGGATCAACCCTTTTCCCCTTACTGACACATAATGAATGATTTCCTTTCTTAGCATAATTTAGCAACTACGTGATTCCCGAGACTTTACCCAACACCGAACACAGAGTGGGAACACCTTTCCTTAGCCTTAGGAAAACAACAGCTACATCTCATGCCATTTACATTCCCGAAACCTTATCTAGGAGTTTTCCATTTCTATTACCCGTAGTTCCTAAGCATTCTCCCAGTTTCCCAAACCTTCCCGACATTTCAGTCCTCGAGCGTATCATTTTATTCCACCAAAACAATAAAATATCCACATTATATGTATCATAAAACCAACTATTCAATCCATACAATTCCTAATTCACATATAACCAGTATTGAATCTGCCAGACTCCATGCCCGAAGGCCTAATCATGGATTCTCCCTTTCATTCTACACAATAATAGGAAATAAAAATGGTCAATCTACTCTTGGGAAGAAACCTAGCCTACCTGGATGCCGAGCAGCTGTTCAATGCCCTTTCTGGCTCCACGGAGGCGTTCCCTGATGATTTTGCAGGACCAAATCTGTGATTTTGCGTCCCATTTGCTGGAATCCCTCCTCCCCATGGCTCCCAAGCCTTGGAGCATCCTAAGAGGATTTTTGGAATAGCTCTTGTCTGTTTTGGGGGCTGAAGGGAAGAGAATGAAATTAAAAATCCGCTTTCTGGGTATTCTAGTCCCGTCGCTCCGCTATAGCGGTCCCTGCTCCGCTATAGCGGTACCGCCGTAGCGGGGTCAACCGCTATGGCAGAGGTTGACCGTCTTGACTTTCGCTATAGCGGTAATTATTCTACTATAGTGCAGGTCGCCGTGGCAGAGCGGTAGCACTCGTCACAGACAGAAACTCAGAAAATTCCTGAAAAGAGCTCTTTTTACAACGCACCTTGAATTCCCGACGTTCCGGAGTAACCCCTTCGCATCAACCTCGATTCTGAAAGCTCTACTTATCCGAATTCAATTTCAAAATGTTCTCCGGACTCCTTTATGTCTTAGCTACACAGAAAACTAGTCAAATCGAGACATCAAACTTAATCCTTACCCGGATTACCCTGGACTATACCTCACTCCAATTCCGGCCGAGGCTAGCCTAGCCCAGAATTTTCAACTCTCAATCCGAAAATATTCTAACTCAAACTTGGCACGAAATGTTTACTCGTAATGATGAACCCGGTCATTACAAGAAGATATTTTTTGCACAGATAAATAAATAGCACATGGTTTTAGGTAAACCATAGTTTTGAGCACACGATTTTGATAGCCCATTATTTTGTTTTGCCACCTAGATGGTTTAGGGTTTTAAAGTTTTCTATAATGTGTCTCATACACTCAACACACTCCTTGGTGGTGGAAATTTCCAAATTTGGAAATCCTAAAAAATCTCTTTCTTTTCCATTTTTTGAGAGCTGTCGCCTCTCTTCTCCCATTTTCATTTTCTGATGACCACCACCACCGGAACACCACTAAACGATGCACAACCACCAATCTCCCTCCTTCTCCCCAATGACACCATCACAAAGTATCAACTAGCCATCGGCCATTGGATTTTGGCAAAATCCTACCACCACCCAACAACCACGATGAGCCAACCACTACACCATCGTTCCACTACCCACACACCACCAACCAAATGCTCCAACCCACTTCCTCACCACTCTCCTTTCCTCACTCACCGCCAAAAGGCATCCAAACAACCACCATATCTCCCTCATAGCTGCTACCAGCAGCCACCAACAACCAACAAACCTCACTCTCTTCTACACCACGAAACTGCCATCTCTGGCGGACAACAACAAATAACCCAGCCGTTTCCTCCACTCTCACTGCTTACCCATTCCCACCACGCAAAAAAACACAGATCTGGTGCAAATTCATTAAAAATTCATCGGAATAAGTATCAGGTAACTGTTCGGTAATCTCTGTCACAGTCCCCCGGCCGCCCATACAACCGAGGAACACAAACAAGTGAAAACAAACCCTCCGGCATCCCATACTACCGGAGCGTACAATCAACAAACAACAAACAAGGGTGGAGCCTCAAACAATGAATGATATGATGCATGAAGATCTCAAGTGAAATGGTATCTCTGTATGTACCTCCTCCGGCGCCGATCCAGCCCAGCAGGTAGGTTCCATGGAAGGACATTGCCCGTATACCTCTACTCCACCGTATACCCCTCAACCGGCACACGCAGCTCGTAGCCCCTGGCCTGGATGGCAAGGTCCATGGAGGTCCCAGACCCCATACTAAAACTCAGTATCAAGCATGTCACCTGGAAGCAAGTCCGGTATCAAGATAGAGACCCAATCTCGAATATGCATGCCCAGACCCTGTCCAGGACTAAAGTAGTAGGAAAATATCTCAAAAACCCCTCCAAGGGTGCCCGGGAATAACCGGGTCTAAACAGTAAAAAGTCATCTCAGGTCCTTGGTCCGACCGAGGCTAAAAATCATCTCAAGTAACAAGAAAACTCAACTAGCACCCCGGCCCTGCCGAGTCTAGCATTAATCGTAAAACTGGTGATTTAAATCATAATTTTACTTTCTTTTACCCAAGAATATTCACAAGTTTAAATCAAGCCATTTCCAAATTATTTCCATCAAACGGGCCCCCCGGGCCATGCAAGGTTTAGAAAATAGTGTCCGTAGGCCCGAAGACCGAACCATAGTAAAACATGTATAAAACCATTTTATATGCATGAAAATGGTATGATCAAACACAATAGCTGCCCAGCAGCTTACAATCAACCTATCGACCCTGCACAGGCCCACGGCTACTCAGCAAGCATAACCAGCCTAGAAGGATAATTCTATGCCCGGGACTCGCGGACATTCCCAAAACCCACCTCCTATGTTCCAGAGTCAACAAGGCCTCACAGGACCACAAAGGTAAATAAAATATATCGGCAAATACTACAAGCAACGGAGGAACAAAAGTAGGCGGACATGAATAAAGTGGTCGAGGTCTGTGGTACCAACCTAATAAACCAACCCAAGGATGCCCATTAATACAATTTTATCCTATATATGCGGAATCTAGGGAAAATAAACCGTAACCTACCTGTCGTCCGATGACAAGCTTGAACCTCTCCGAAAATCCCCAACACGAAATCAAACTCGAACTCGGGCTTGAATAATTTGACGTAGATAATTGATTAAACACAAAATTATGTAAATTATGGGATAAGATGCTAACCCACCCACCTGAAAATTATTATACATATATGCAGCACTCATAACATCTTCAAATGGTGGAGAAGTGATGAATCACTAATTAAGAGGTCGTTTTGGCAAAAGAAATTATATATTCTTTCAAGGCTATTAGATAATTACTAATTAATGTATCAATAAGTGGCAGCCACACCTTGATTTTGAAGATTGTTGTACACATTCCTCCACTTCCACGTGGAGTGGAGGTGACCATATTAAAATATACTTATCTCGTTATTTATATATTCGGGTATTGCATAAATTCGTGATAAAATAAATCTAGCTTTTTGAATATACCATAATTAATAGAAAATCATTTCAAATAAAACCTACTATATTATAATAATAATTTTCAACATAACTAAATATACTATCTCCGTTAAAATAATACAATGTATAAAAACCTTATAAAATAAATACATATACCATTATATCGTAACAAAAATATTTTTCATAAACCTTTAAAATATTTTTAAAAGGTAATAATAATATAATTTTTACCAAATTCAACTTTTAAATAAAATATTTTCAAATGCACGCGATATTAATAAAATTCCTAAATTTAAGTTCGCAACTCACCATCGCACGATTTTGATACTCAAGAATTCTCTCGGGATCCTCCCTTATGTTTTCTCACTGTTTCGGAACTGAAATGGCATTCTAAAACGTGAAGTTGAGGCTTAAATCGAGTTTAACCCGATCCGGTTCGCGACCCGGTTCGCAACCTGTTTTCTGCCAAACAATCCGCGGTAAAGCAGTCATAACTTTTTACTCAGAGATCAGTTGGACGTGAGGTTTTGTGCGTTCGAAACTAGACTCGTAGACCTTCGATTGGGTATTTCGGGGGACTTCTAACTCTTTATATATTGAGAGAAAAGCTCCGAGACATTTTACCCAAAGTTCAAAAAATTTATTAAAGAAACGTACGATCAAACAAATGGACCCGGCGCCGAAATACCGGTCCCGACAAGCCTTAAATGACTTGGGGCTGCTACAAACACGCTCTAACGGCACAAGGAAAACATATTCGTGGAAATAACCGGAAGGGTCATTGCATCATCCACTACTAAAAAGGACTTTCATCCTCGAAAGTCAAGGTCAAGGGGGTACCTGAAGGCTCAAACAGCTGCGGATACTGGGCCTGCATATCTCTCTCTGTCTCCCAGGTAGCCTCCTTGACTGGACGGTGCCTCCACTGAACCTTAACAACCGGGATCTCTCGAGACCTCAATCTCCTGACATCTCTGGCCAAAATAGCTGCCGGCTCCTCAACAAAGGCTAAACCCTCACCCAACTGAGCTGAATCCCACTGTAACACATGAGACTCATCTGGGACATACCGACACAACATCGAAACATGAAATACAGGATGTATAGCTGAAAACATCAGAGGCAAGGCTAGTTGATAGGCAACGCTACCAACCCTCTGAAGAATCTCAAACGGCCCAATGTACCTGGGGCCAAGCTTGCCCCGCCTACCAAATCTCATCACGCCCTTCATGGGAGATACACGGAGAAACACCAAGTCAGCGACACTAAACTCTAATGCACGAAGCCTACGATCAGCATAACTCTTCTGCCTGCTCTGAGCTGCCCAAAGTCTGTCCTGAATCACTCGGACTCGGTCTAAGAAATCTCAAAGCAAATATGTGCTCTGTGGCCCAGCACTAAAACCATCAAGCCAACCTACCAGTGATCTGCAACGCCTGCCATACAAAGCCTCAAAAGGTGCCATGCAGATACTCGAATGGAAGTTGTTATTATAAGCAAACTCTGCCAAGGGCACAAACTGATCCCAAGAACCTCCAAAGTCAAGAACACAGGCCCGAAGCATGTCCTCCAGAATCTGAATGGTCCTCTCGAACTGGCCATCTGTCTGGGGGTGGAAAGCGGTACTAAGATGAACCTCTGTACCCAAATCTCGCTGAATAGCCCTCCAAAACTGAGATGTAAACTGAGTGTCGCGGTCTGAAATGATAGAAGCTGGGACCCCGGGCAACCGAACAATCTCACGAAGATAGATCTGAGCTAACCTCTCTGCACCATAAGAAGTCTGAACCGGCAAGAAATGTGCTAACTTAGTTAGCCTATCAACAATCACCCATATGGAATCAAACCCATGAGAAGTATGAGGCAAACCAACATCAAAGTCCATAGTAATCCCTTCCCACTTCCACTCAGGAATGGGAAGTCGCTGCATCAAACCACCAGGTCTCATGTGCTTGAAATTAACCTGCTGACAGTTCAAGCACCGAGATACAAACTCCGCTATATCCCGCTTCATACCACTCCACCAGTAAAGCTGCCTCAAGTCTCTATACATCTTTGTTATGCCAGGGTGAATGGAGTATCTAGTACAATGTGCCTCGTGAAGTATCAACTGAATCAAAACACTAATCCTCGGAACACAAAGGCAACTATCAAACCTCAGAACCCCATCTGAATCTAGAGTATCCCGACTGGTCTCACCCTGAACAACCCGATCACGAAGGTCACACAACTGCTGATCCTCAAACTGACGGCTTTGAATCTGATCAATCAAAGTAGAACGAACCTCAACACTGGCGAGAACTCTGCTAGGATCCGACAAGTCAAGCCTAACCAAACGGTTAGCCAAGGACTGGATGTCCAAGGCCAACGGTCGCTCTGAAACTGAAAGA